>CM034314.1:87352587-87508041 GCA_019925795.1 Dendrobium chrysotoxum | reverse complement strand
TTAGGGGTAGCTAGTTGTTATTGTAGCCCAAGGGGCACATTAGTCTTTTATTTTCTGTTATCATTTTGAGGCCTATATATATGGCCTCTCTATTGTATTTGGGATGATGATTTGATAATGAAAAAAATTTCAATTTTTCTCTTCTAGTTCTCTTTGTAAGTTCTTGAGTGGATTGAGGCATAGCAATACCCGTTAGTCGCCGGTGGATTTCGGGACTCGCGGCTCCCTCCCCTTGCCCTTCTTCCTTGGGCCGGCCGAACCCCTCACCCTACCCACCCCTTCCCTAAGGTTGCCGCCGGCTACCCCATGCCCACCGCCCATTATTGTTGATCCCCTTTATCAATTAGCTTTCCTAACCTAGTCCATATAATTTGGGAAAGAATTTTCTAAGTTGAAATTCAAAATTTGAATTTCAAATTTCTTTCCTAAATTACCAATTCTAATTTATGAAAGTTTCCAATTTGGCTCCAATTTAATTTTGAATTCAATTGGGTATCTTAATTTATTCCTAATTGAAAACCAAGTTAGGAAACTCCCCAAATTCTCTCCCTAAACCCCTCCTCCCTCCTTCATGCCGCCGGCCCCCATGTATGGGCAAATCCCATCTCTTGCCAAGTTCACAGCTAATCTCATTTAATGTTGTTGAATTTCAAATCCTTCCCTCCAAAATTACTTAAATCTGAAACTAAATTCAGATTTATTGAAATCCCCCCAAATTCCCCCTACACATAACCGCCCCTCTCACCCACATCCCCCAAGCCGCCGGCCCCCTCCCTATTCCCCTCTTCTCTTAGTTCACTAAGTATGGCGGATCCCGAATGGGACTTTGGATTGGTGCATAACGATCAAGGTCAAATCAACGTACTCCAATCGCCTTTCTTTGATGTGGGTTTTGACTTCGACGATACTATTGAAGATTACATCGACTGCATCCAATCCACCTTGGTTGACATGATCGACGAATAAAGATCAAAGGGACGTTGGGTCATCACCGGCCGACCATCTTACTCCACCACTCTGGCTACTTCTCCAATAACGACGATCCTAGGTTCCTTCTTCCTTGGAGTGATCTCGATTCTAATGTGGAGACTCTTCTTCCGCTAAAGCCTAGACTAGTTGAGCGAAAAGGTTTCAAAGGTGAGAGCTCTCTTTATTAAATCTTGGATTCTTGTTTACCATTGTAGCTTTACAATTACTCTTTATGTTTACTTAAATTGTTTGGTTAATTTTCATCGCTCTTCTTTGCCTAACGGACACAATGGAGAAAAAAGGATTCATGTAGCCGACCCCACGTAGTGGGATAAAGGCTTGATGTTGTTGTTGTTGTTGTTGCTCTTCTTTGCCTAAGCAAGTTGAAAGCTAAGAACTCCTAGAACTATTCCTTGTTATAAGTAATAATTTTACTTTGGAATGCTTGTTGATTTTCTTTCTTTAATTTCTTAAAGTAACTCCGATTGTATCACATCAAAAACATACTCGCATCACACCTGTTCATTGCAATCTCAAATCATCCTCACTAGGGCACACGCGGTCCTCATATGAGACACATTGTCGCATCTTCTAATCATTTGACATTTGATCCACAATCAAAATGCAAAAAATTTGGAGAATGGGACTTTTACTCCCAGGAGGGTAAAGGTTCATGTATATATATATATATATATTCAAGGAGAAACCCTTGAAAAGAGTTGCAAATATCCACCTTTATTACAAAAGAAAAAAAAACGCAGTCTTAATCTAAGCATTCGAGGCAAAAATATAATAGAATATAACAAAATTGCTGACTAAGATCATTTCATACTTAAATATAAAGCCAGGTTTAATTTCTAGCATTAAATTAAATAAAAAGGCTACTTTTCTTTTCTCGTATGTGTACTACCATAAACAAGGTATGCACATAGACTTAATCCGAGCATTTCCTTCTGCTACAAAACAGCAATACAGACTTTGTCGTTCTTATAGGATTGCATAGAAATGCCATTAAATATTTAAAGAGCATATAATGTTTTCTACACTATTGTCATTGCTATTTCTATCATAATCGAGCATGCCATGCCAATAGCTTTAAGGCCAAAAGTAGTGTCACCATTCACAAAGACAGGAAAAAAAAATATTGTTGAAACTTACAGCTTTAGGTTTTCTAGATGCAACACAAGAAGGCTGACTGTTAGATAGATCCCATAGCTTCACCTGGAAAAGCGTGGAATATCAATTATCATAATGTTCTAGTATTATGTTTGGAAATGTAATGTAAAAACGAATATGCATTACCGTTTTATCTGTTGATCCTGTAGCAAGAAGCTGCAAAATTTAGAATAGAGTATGAGGAAATATTCCAAAATACTTGTTTATCTAATTAACAAACATTCAAAGTATAAAGGACTGCGTTGGAATTGATACATTGGGTCTACATGGATTATAGGAGATTGAAGATACAGCTTTGTCATGTGCATGGAGTGTGAAGACTGGTTTAAAACTGGAACTATCTGATGATCCTATCCTAATATCAAAACCTTGAACCACGCCATTTTCTTGACTAACCTGAAAATCACAAAATAGTTTCAACATAATAGATAAACAAGGAACATAATGATAACTAATTCATAATGTGACTTCTAAAATCACAAAATAGTTTCAACATGTTCAAGTTTGCATTCAATCTCGAATTTCAAGCATTAATTGGTGGTTACACAACTCTAGAGATATGAATATGGTGTCCTTCAACTAAAGATTATACAAGAATTTTAAATTTGAGCCCATTTTTACTCCCATGGCATGTAAGTTAGTACTTAAGTAAAATAATAAAGATTGGGACATTTTATCTGACTTCTAACTCTGAGCAAAAATACGTGCACAACAAATTCACGAAATGTAGCCATTATGCAACATTATTCTTAATCAATAATGTGACAATATCCATCTACTAGTATTTTTCTTCTGTAAATTTCACAAAAACCATAACACCAAAAAAGACAAATTTAGTTTTAAGAAGCCTCAAATTATGATAAAACCATTATGTTTACTAATTTTGTTATGTTCAAACACAAATTACATAACATTAGTTTTTCACATTTGGCACCAAATTTCCACATATTTTACTCAAGGCCAAAAAGTAGCTTCAACAAATTCTAAAGAATGCATTAAATGCATGCACAACAAATTCACGAAATGTAGCCATTATGCAACATTATTCTTAATCAATAATGTGACAATATCCATCTACTAGTATTTTTCTTCTGTAAATTTCACAAAAACCATAACACCAAAAAAGACAAATTTAGTTTTAAGAAGCCTCAAATTATGATAAAACCATTATGTTTACTAATTTTGTTATGTTCAAACACAAATTACAAAACATTAGTTTTCCACATTTGGCACCAAATTTCCACATATTTTACTCAAGGCCAAAAAGTAGCTTCAATAAATTCTAAAGAATGCATTAAATGCCTCTACGCCTGCGCCCCCTCCACCCCCCCCCCCCCCCCATGTGTCTATCTCCATATCCGCTTCTTTGTTCCTACATCTCTTCATATTTGACCTTCTTTACACCGCATGAATACATCATTTTTCTGCTCACCCAGAACCCAGCCCACTTTGAAAGCAAAACAAATACTCATCATGCCACCTTTATTCCCTCTACCACATCAACGACAAACCATCTTGTTTCCTCTTGTTCTCTTTTCTCATCACTCCCTCCCAAAACATTCAAAGATTCATCAAAAAATGATTTAGTGGCTTGGAGGTATTATTGCATATAAACCAAAGGATACCTCTTATAATAACATTTTCAGGTTCAATCCAATTTAACCTATGACGAATAAGAGCTCAAGAAAGCCCCAACAAAATCTTATCACCAAGGAAAGCCCAAATCTAGTATATTTATCTAGTTGAACATCCCAGTAGATGCTCTTTAATGACACTTGCTAAATAAACCTCTTTAGCTCCAAGCTATCATCATGACCATCAGTCTAACTGAACCAACTAGTTCAGGATTGGCACATGAATTTTACACCATTCACACCCATAGAGTCTTGCATATTGTGTTGACTGCAGACTATAGAGGAATTTTTCACAAATTGTAACCCAGTTACAATTGCTCGTTCATTTTTCTGTTCATTCCATCTTATAAGCTTCATATTCCATACGCATTCCAAACTTTAGATTTCCATGGGTTAACAGAGTAAAAATAATCACATGATGAACTCACCACAAAGGAGTGATATGCATGGGGATCCCATGCCAAGCCTTCAACATCAGCCATAACCGGCCACTTCTTACTAACCTCATTGATAGATCTCCCATCTACCTGCATTTAAGATCTAATATATGCAAGTAGATCTCCCATCTACCAGCATATAGAGGAATTTTTCACAAATTGTAACCCAGTTACAATTGCTCGTTCATTTTTATGTTCATTCCAACTTATAGGCTTCATATTCCATACGCATTCCAAATCTTAGATTTCCCTGGGTTAACGGAGTAAAAATAATCAAATGATGAACTCACCACAAAAGAGTGATCTGCATGAGGATCCCATGCCAAGCCTTCAACATCAGCCATAACAGGCCACTTCTTGCTAACCTCATTGATAGATCTCCCATCTACCTGCATTTAATATCAGCAAGAAGTCAAGACAATTAAAGATCAATACAACATGCACAAAACCGAACATATTTCACTGCATTTAAGATCTAATACTGCATTTCAAGCATAGCCTGCAATGTAGTACAAAGCATACCCAAACAACTCAATTTAACTACTAATACAAAAGCAAACAGTTAATTGTTAAAATTAACTTAAAACTAGATGAACACATTAGAATGTAAGAAAAAATTTTTATGGAAAAAAGGCTTAACAAGATGTTTTCCAAGCAAGCCACTTTCCTGAACCTAACCAAAGATTTGTCCAAAGCCAGTCGCATTTTCCTAATGTTACTAGAATACATATCTAATTCACAGCACTAACCCATATCAATGTGACAAGATTTGATTGTCATTACCAGGCCGCACTTTCACTATTACCACTACTTGAACAATCAGCATCATTAATTGGCTTACATAAAGCTATGACACAGTGTAAAGGAAAATAATCAACAGCTTGCGCAACCAATACACAATCTTCTCCAATTTTAAGTGATCATGTACTACCCCATATAAACAAAGAAAATGGTTGTCTACATTTACAGAAGTGATGTGATGTAGCCTTGGAAAGATGATGAACCAGGATTTCCAAATTGTTGTAGTAGGGTTTAAATGATGTGGTAATAGCTTTTTGGTATATTGATGAAGAGATATTTGAAGTGGTGCATCAATGGAGTGCTTAGCCTAGAATAGATGATAACCAAGACAGGAGAAGAGCACTTAGGATTTAAAAATTAGGATTGTGGCATGGAGGAGAGTCTGGAACATTAATTCACTTTGAAGGGTTAGAATAATGTTTGTAGATGTATTCTGGAGGAGTTGGCGGAGTTCCTATAGGCTTAGAGGATTGTAAGTAAAGAGAAACTAAAATTAGGTATAGACAAACCTAATTTCGTTGATTTCACAAGCTTGGGCTTAGTGAATTAGTGAGGAAGGCTAGTGGGGAGTTTAGGTGTTGGAAAGACATGGGATTGTTAGGTGGAAGTGTGAAGGTTAATTATGGAGTAGATGTTGAAATTCTAATAGGTTCAGGGGCTAGTGTAAGGAGAAAAGCTAAGACTAGGTGCTAAGAGTCCTAATTTGGTCGAGAGCTTCTTGAAGGGGATCACTAAATTTGCTATGATTTTAGGGGATGGAAGATTGTATAAAATGCTTGTAGGAAGGCAGTAGAAGATACAATGTGAAAAGATAAGAAGTTGGAAGAGAGATTAACAAGTAGCTAACAGATAATTAGTGTTTCCGCCAAGGAGAAGCTAAAGTAGCTAATGGATAATAAGTTCACAAAAATTTTTAAAATTATCACTGTTTTTTTTTAAGGCAAGCCTACAACAACAACATCAAACATTTATCCCACTACATGGGATTGGCTACATGAATCATTTTTCTCCATTGTATCCTGTTAAAAGTCAAATTCTCATTTAAATCTAGTAAAGAAAGGTCATTTCTAATATTTTATAACAAAGTCTTTTTAGGTCTACCTCTAACTTTTTTAATATAAGTCAAATCTAATACAACTACTCTCCTAACCAGGTTATTAGAAAACTGTTGTTTTATGTGACCAACCATCTAAGGCGACTGTTTCTAATCTTATCTTCCACTGGAGCTACTCCAACCTTTTCACGTATATGCTCGTTTCGTATCTTGTCTCTAAAAGTAAAGCCACTCATCCACTTGAGCATCCTCATCTTTGCAACACTTAATTTAATATTATGATTTTGTTTTAATGGCCAACATTCTGTGCCATAAAGTATTTCAGGTCTCACCACCAGCTTACAGAAATTTTTCTTAAGTTTGAGGGGGACTTTTCTATCACACAACAAGCTCGATGCATTCCTCCACTTTAACCATCCAACTTTAATTCTACTAATAATATCTCTATCTATTTCACCATTACTCTGAACAATTGGCCCAAGATATCTAAAATGTGTACTCTTTGAGGCAAGCCTGTCAACCATAAAATTCTAAAATCCAATGATACATGCATTCTACCTTTTGGAATGAAATGACACATCATTGCATGAAAAGAAATTACATATATTTTATGAATTTCAGTTAATTTCTTAATGTTTGGGTAAGAGAGACATTTGCTTAATAGAATAAAGCATACATGCCTAAGGGTTTCAATTAAGAATTTGTGAAATTCGCCTAATTTGATAAGATGAATTTCCAACAAAGGCTCTTAAAAAGAGACTTATAAGTCTGGTTTTTTAATTTTAAATAGAGGATGAGATCACTTATTTTGGCTAAGTGCTGAGAATTTAGAATTTGGGCCTAGATAATAAAATCACATACTTGATTGGGTCAAGTATGTGGGCTTTGGTTTTGGCCAAAGGGGGAGGGGATATGATTTTATATAGCTTTTATACTAAGGGAAAATGTGATTTAATATATACTTTAAGGCTAATGGTTGAGGGATTTCCTATAGCTTTTAAGCTATGGAAGAATCAAGTGTAACCTATAACTTTTGGACTAAGGGGTAAAAAATTTCCTATAGCTTTTAAGTTAAGGAGATATGAAAAATTCTATGATTTTTGGATCCATCGAAATGAGAGATGATCTGTAATTTTAGGACTATAAATTAAAGATGGGTCCTTCAATTTTTGTATTCAATGATGAAGGTTCATTAGCTAGTTTGGGTTAAGTAAATTTGGGAGAATAATATTCGGATCATATGTTGAAGGTAAAGGTTATATCTAGATTTTAGCTCAAACAATTAGGTTAGGGAACCTAGGATTTGGTCTTAAGGACCCTTTTGAGCTCTTTTAAACTTTTTACATATTATGCAGAGACTTCTACGGGGGCCCAAGGAAAGCACCAAAGAGAGAGTGACTAAATAGCATGATTCAAGTTAAATTAGGGTCAACTTAAATCAAAATAACCCTCAGATTTATCTAAGCGTGAAGTGAATCTGAAGAGGTCCTAATGTTTGTGCAGTAAAGTGCTTGCAACCTTAGAAAGCTTCAAAGTACCATAAACAATGAAGGAGGGCTCCAAAAAAACTTATTTTTTTAAAATATTTTGAATTCATTTAAAAAAAGATTTACACCTCTTATAGCTTTGGGATTGTCTTAAGATTAATTTTGTCAAAAACTAAGAGCTTTTGAAGCACACAAAGGAGACTTGATTTTTTTTTCTTTAGGAATTTTCCAAAGATAGGTCATTTATTATCTCACAATCATTTAATTTGAAAATATTGTAAAGGCTTAAATTATTCTTAAATAAAATGGGATGTAACCTTTGAGGGTCAATTAAACACCACATATAAATTTCACAAATATTTAGAACTAAATGAGCCTATTTAATGATTTTCTAAAACTCTAGAAAAAATGAGAACCCGAGCAAGAAACGTCCAACAATATTTATTTAGATTAACTTTATAATAATCTAAGCTTTAAATAAAATGCAACTTGTGCTAACCGAGTGGCATAACCATCTGAATGGGGTTCAATGGCTTCAAGTAACCTACGTTTGGTTGTAAGTGAAGGAAAATGATCCAATATAAATGTCTTCTCATACATTAGGGTCATTGGATAGGAGTCTGATGACCCAGCGCTTTGTCACCCTATTCTTGAGTTCTCAAATGAGAACAACCCATAGGAAATCAACAAATTTCAATGGGTTTATGAAGAGGGCAGCAAGGGTTCTAGGTTGAAAACCTAAGCTACATGTGATCAAAATGGACCTATGGCCTGTGGTGATCGTCATGCACACAACCATAAAGACCTATAAACTTAGGTTTCCTAAGTTCAAGAATTTAACCCATCAAAGCTAGTCCAATGGTTTCTAGCAATAGCATCTTCATCTGGTAGAGACACGCAACTAAAAAATGGAAAGGTTGATGTCCAAGCTATTCTAGATGTCAGCTCCACCAACACCTCCCCGGAGTTGGTATTTTGAACTTTACAGCAACCAAAAAGGTCCAACAAGAATAGGGGATGAGCGGAAAATAGATAACAGCAACTCTAACTTGACCACACTAAAAGAAGAAGGAGCTCTCACTGTCGATCTCCTTAGGAAAATTGCAAGTGGAGAAAAGCCAAACTCCCGATTCCTCTCTAATTCACTAGTCGTAAGTGAATAAGCTCCCCTGCTCACAAGTTGTAGCCCCTCTCTTGTTTTACTGCGGAAAATCGAAAACATAAGCCAAAAATCCTCTCATTTCTCCTAGTCACAAGCAAATAAACATCACAGTTCTTGATTTTTTGAAAACCAAAAGACCAGAAGCCGTTCACTCTCTTCTACATTTCAAGGAATTAAAGGAAGAAGGAAGGAGTCACACAATCTCCCTAGGTTGCATGCCCTGCTCTCGATTTCGCTCCTAGGCACATGTGAATACCCCTCAACTCTCAATTTTGGTCTGATGCATGCCACAACCCCTGCTCTCTTGATTTTTTTAAGCCCTGAAGGAAGGAGAAGCCGCTCAAGAAAGAGGAAGACATGCTCATTCCCTGCCTTTGTTTATACAAAACCAGGACTAAATGGTAGAAGATGATCGCGCTCCTATAAGGCTTCATATTGATGGCCTAAATGGATTCTTTCTTGCCCTTGATAGCTCTGACTAACCTAGTATATTAAAGCAATAAAGGAAAAAAGCCTGGAGAAGAAACGCGAACACAGCAACTGCAATTTCAATCATTGATGGATGTTTTCATGATTTGGATAGATTTAAGATGGTTTGATAGGTTGGATTGCGTAATGGTTGAACCGGGTGATTTAATTTGAACGGGTTTGATTTAGCCCAAATTAACTCGATTCGACTCAATTCAGTTAATTTAACACGATTCGGCTCGATTCAACTTCAATTAATTTAATTTGATGCAAATTGACTTAATTTGACTCGATTTGAGTCAATTCAACATGAATGAATTAAACTGATGTGATTTGACTCAATTCGACTCAAATTAATGAAATTAAATAAATTGAATTGATCGATTCAATTTAATGGATTGAGTTCACTTGAGCCATAATTGAGTCAATTTGAATCAATTAGTCAAATTTAGTTAAATTGAATCGTCTCAAATCAAAATTGAGTTGAAATTTGATTTTTCTTAAATTGAGAATCTCAATTCAAAAATTGAGTTAGCAAGTCCCCATACTATTCATGTGAAGCCAATTTAGTCTCAAAGTATCATGTTACTCCAAGTTAGTCTCTCGACTATATAAAATTGACCCAAATGTCCTCATGTTATAAAATTGATCTCAATTTAGTCTCTCAACTATACAAAATTGATACAAATTTACTCTCAAAAAGACTATTTTAGATCAATTTTGTACAGTTGATAATTAAATTGGAGCAACTTGATACTTTGGAAATAAATTAATCATATATAAATATAGTCTAGACACTATTTTGAAGTTTACTAGAACTCTTTTCTCTTGGGCTGGAGCTTGGTGGCATACCTTGGGCCCTCCTCCGTGGGAGAACTATTCATTTTATTTTGCTTATTTTATTTCAAACTCTACTACATAATCATCTATATCTTTTCTCCGACATATGTACAACACTATCTAACACCATTCTCCAATTCCTACAAAAATTAAAACTTCATTCTAGATTCTCTCAACCAAACTAGATTTCCTAGCACCTAATTTTAGTTTTCCTCCATCCACTACCTCCTAAACCTCTTGAATCCTTATCATCTACTGATGTAAGCTAGACATACACCTATTTGGGCCATTATTGGTGGGTTGCATGTCATCTAATGGGCTTGGCCCATTTCTCTTTAGCTGCTTGGTGTTTTGAGTGATGTAGCTGATTGGGAATTTGGCCTTTTGTGTGTTGTGCCTGTTGGGATCCTGGTGTGGGCCTCCTGGCTGTTGCTCTCCTCTGTCTGTTCGGTTCAGCCGTGCCTTTTGTTGCTTGGGATTTCCTCCTGGCTGTTCGGTTCCTACTGTGCCTTTTTCCCAAAGGATTTTTTCTATTTTTGGTTGGCTGTTTGGGCGGCTGATGGGATGTCTTTTGGGCTCTTTTTTCCTATTTATAGGGACTGTTTTGTGGCTGTTTGAAGTGTGTGTGATGTGATAATATTTGGAATGTAAAACCTGCGGGTTTTTCTAGCTTGCGAGCTAGCCTCCTTTCCCTTCCCCTCTAAAATTTCATCTAGGTCTCCTATCTATTTCTTCTCTCTATAAGTTTCCACTCCAAATGTATCCTTCTTCTTCAAAATTAATATACAAGACATAGGGTGTTTTTATGTCTTATTAGTTTTAGTTTTTTTTTTTTTTTGATTGCATCAATTTGGTATCAGAGCTTTTGGTTTGGTTAGAGTGTGAGTTTTTGCAATCAAAATGGAAAGCCAAAACATTCCACTAGCCGAAATGCAAAGGAATATGCTGATGATAAAAATCTTCCAACTAATCTTGAAGTAGGATTTCCAACTAGCAGCTGGGTTCCAACCCAAGGTAGTTCTAGCGATCCACTCCAAATTGAGCTTTACAAAATTCAAGAAAAATTGATTTGGTGCGCTGAAAGATATGAGAAGAGAGAATCAACTTGAAGCTCAATTTATTCAGGAAAAAGAAAAAATCCAAAGAAAGTAAGTGGCTTTAATTTTAGAGTTGGATAAGGCTCATAAAGGAAATTCAGATTCGATCTCATCAGGAGATGAGAATTTTCAACCGAAGGAGAATTGATGTAAGCTAGACATCCCCTATTTGGGCAATTATTTGTGGGTTGCATTTCATCTATAATGGGCTTGGCCCATTTCTCTTTAACTGCTTGGTGTTTTGAGTGTTGTAGCTGATTGGAAATTTGGCCTTTTGTGTGTTGTGCCTGTTGGGATCCAAGCATGGGCCTCCTGGCTGTTCCGCTCCTCTGTCTGTTCGGTTCAACCGTGCCTTTTGTTGCTTGAGATTTTCTCCTGGCTGTTCAGTTCCTGCTGTGCCTTTTTCCCAAAGGTTTTTTTTCTATTTTTGGTTGGCTGATTGGGCAGCTGATGGGGTGCCTTTTGGGCTCCTTTTTCCTATTTATAGGGACTATTTTGTGGCTGTTTGAAGTGTGTGTGATGTGATAATATTTGGAATGTAAAACCTGCAAGTTTTTCTAGCATGCGAGCTAGCCTCCTTCCCCTTCCCCTCTAAAATTTTGTCTAGGTCTCCTATCTATTTCTTCTCCTCCAAATGTATCCTTCTTCTTCAAAATTAATATACAAGACATATGGTGTTTTTATGTCTTATTAGTTTTAGTTTTTTTTTTTTTAATTTTTGATTGCATCATCTACTTCACAGCTGACAAACACACATCAACTGAGAGCATTCCTTGGTCACTCTAGCCCCTAAAAATCTCCTTACTCTCTTCCAAAAATTCCATAAGCCCAAACTAGGTTTTTTAACCCCCAGTTTTGGTTCTCCATCCACCACCTCATAAACATCTTAGAAACGTATCATCTACTTCAGAACTAACCACCACACAACAACTTAATCATCCAAAGTAAATCCTAAGCTTTGAACCTCCTCCATGCCACAATCCTAATTTATGAATCCTAAAGATCTCTAAAGTTTAGCCTCCCAACAAAGCTGATGACCACTTCATAGGTCCCTCGCCTCAAGTGATCCTTCTTGACACTCCGTAGAGTATCGCCACATTAAATATATCCTCCTACGAAAATAGAAAGCCTTGGTACATCATTTTTTCATGGCTACATTATTAGGTCAAAGTTTTGCAATAATTTTGAATGGGTCACAAGCCCTACCTTGTAATTTCTTAAATTTTTAGAATGGATATCTCTCGAATAGAATACAAACTAAAACACATGATCAAATTTTTTATACTCTTCGGAGGAACGACTATAATTACTCTTACAGCATACTTAGCATTGTTTTTAGCTATTTGTTTCCTCAATTCTAGCCACATTAATAGCTCTCTTTGGATTGCGTCAATAGACTATCTCAAATGGTATTTTCTTTGTAATGAAACAAATGATAATATTGTAGGCAAATTCTGAAGTGGATAGATGATGCTTCTAATTGCTTTTCCCATTAAGCATCTCAATAAATTTCTAAGAATCCTATTGATTACCTTAGTATGACCATAAATTTGAGGTTGAAAGGCTAAAGAAACTTTCAATTTAATAACAAGCAACTTCCATAATATATATAGAAGATAAGATACAAATCTCACATCTTTATTTGATACTATAGTAGGAGATATGCTCTACAATCTCACTATTTCTCTAAAGAAAAGCCTTGTCACATGTGATGCATTGTTTGTCTTTAAGCAATACAAGAAATGAGTCATCTTTAAAAATTTATCAACTACCACAAAGATCCTAACATGCCCCATTGCAATCCTTGGTAATCATAAAACACACATAGTGATCTAAGATTTCAATTCTTCCATGTTTCAGCAGTAGCATATTGTTCCATGGAGCTAAGGCCAAAAAGATGGAAGAAACAAGTGTTTCCACGACTCTACCATCCGGCCAATTCTGTTCCACTTCATCCCCTTTTCATGGGCACATATCTTTACGGCTAAGGAATGGGGAATCTTTCTCCTGTCATGAATCAAATGTTTCATTTCATCCGGGAAAAGCCATCTCTTTCTCAACAATGTCTTTGTCATTTGATCCACTTGGTAATCATAAAATAAAATCCATTGATAAATCCTACAAAGGTCTATAAAGTATAAGCAATGCAATGTTTTTTTCTAATATCTACTAGTGACTTTGGCTTATTTGCAAGTGTAACATTGAACCACTGATTTTTGGAGATCCCCCTTCAATACGGGCTAAAAAATCTATATTTTATCAAACATATGATCCTATCCTTACCCAAGTGGCCTGCTATGCCACTAGAACGCATCTCAGCTATGAGAGATTCCTAAGATGACCAAGAGATACACGATTGCTTTCATCTATATAGGTAACGATCAATAACAAAAATGATCTCTACAGAGCTAAGGGTTCATCTAGACACTCAAAATAAATGGCATGAAAATCAAAGCAATATAGAGTAACTTTTAAGTGTTTCAAAACTAAGTATCTATAATTCCAAAAAAGATAGCATTAATGTTACTTTAGATAAAGCATCTAACAAATAAATAATTATGTAGGAATTCAACTTGCTTGGCATGTATGATTTAGTTTTTTTAGGCGTTTATAAAAAACTCAAGGTATGATGGTAAGAGTTTAAGACTAACTACTTATGCAACTAATAATACCACAAATGCTTTAAGAACTAAATGATAGCATACATTTTTCTATCATAAAATTCCACTCATTTGGCATATTCTGATTTAAGTTTCTTTGGGTGTTTAAAATTCCACTTATTAGGCTCATAGCATGATGATCAAAGTTTAGGTCAAGCTCTTAATGTAGTAAATAAAGACTCAAATTCCTTAAGGATCAAATACAACAACACATCAAGCCTTTATCCCACTACATAGGATTGTCAACATGAATTCTTTTTCCCCATGTCCTATTAAGAGTGAAATTCTAATTCAAATCTAATAAACAAAGGCCATTTCTAATACTTACTAACCAAGTCCTTTTAGGTCTACATCTACCTTTCTTAACATAGACTAAATCTAATACATCTACTCTCCTAACTAGGTCATCGGAAGACCGATGTTTTATGTGACCAAACCATCTAAGCCGACTCTCTCAAATCTTATCTTCCACTAGAGCTACTCCAATGTTTTCACATATATAATCATTTTTAAATTTGTCTCTAAGTATAAAGTCACTCATCCACCTGAGCATCCTCATCTTTGCAACACTTAACTTAATTTTGCACTCTTTTAATGGCCAACATTCTGCGCCATAAAGCATTGCAGGTCTCACCACCCTCTTATAAAATTTTCCCTTGAGTTTGAGGGATACTTTTCTATCACACAACAAGCCTAATGCATTCCTCCACTTCAACCATCCATAAGGATCAAATGATAGCATCAAATTTTCTATCATATCAAAGTACTTATGCCTTACATCATTCATATCTCTCACTAAAGAAGGCAGTCATGTGATTTTCTTAGCTCAAAATGCCACATATAACAGCCTCAGATGCACATAGATACGGGCATGCAATATTTGGATAAAATGTAAAAATTGAACCGAATCAATCTTATCTTGTTGTTTAATTTGGTTATTAAAGTATCGATTTGATTGATTGTTATAATTTTGATTTTCTTTTATTTCTGTTAGAGGTTTGATTTTTCACTTTTGTAAAACAATCAAACAAAAACTAAATTACATTAAGTTAAGCAAATATTAAATCAATAATGTCATACAAATAAGGCAGTCATGTGATTTTCTTAGCTCAAAATGTCACATATAACAGCCTCAGATGCGCATAGATATGGGCATGCAATATTTGGATAAAATGTAAAAATTGAACCGAATCAATCTTATCTTGTTGTTTAATTTGGTTATTAAAGTATCGATTTGATTGTTTGTTATAATTTGATTTTCTTTTATTTCTGTTAGAGGTTTGATTTTTCACTTTTGTAAAAACAATCAAACAAAAACTAAATTACATTAACTTAATCAAATATTAAATCAATAATGTCATATAAATAAACAAGTGGCATATAGATCAATGTGAATATTATTTTTTCTGCATGCCAAAATTATAAATTTTAACAAAAAAATACTTGATAGTCTTCTAAATATTTGTTATTTGAATTGGCTTAATCTTAGAAGGATCAAACTTATGGCTTGTTTCAAATACAAAAAATCACAAGAATATCACCTTTGTCTATAAAAAGAAACAATTCTTCATATTTATATGAAGTTTTTCTCTTCTAAGGGTTTCAAAAACTAGCCTAAGATGCTCAAAATGCCATGAATGTCAGGATTAAAAATAAGAATGTGATCAAGATAAACTACAAAAAAAATTTCAATATATGTCTCCATAAAAGTGTTCATCAATCTCATAAAGATATTAGGAGCATTGATCAGACTAAATAACATGACTATCCACTCATATAGATCATCTAGGATCTTGAAGCCATTCTTCCACTCATCTCCTACCCTTATCCTTATTTGATGATATGCAATATTAAGGTATGTTTAAAAAAAGAAATAGTTGGCCCCTAACACCAAGTCTAGCATATCATCAAGTTTAGAAATTATAAGCCTATACTTGATGGTTATTTTATTAATAACCTTATTATCTACAGTTCTACACACATCATGTATGTTTTATATTTCTTTGGAGTGAACAGGGCTAACACTGCATAAGGACTAAGGCTTTCCTAGAGGAAGCCTTCCTTTAGTAGCTTATCTACTTGCCTTTTTAACTCAATGAGCTCAATCGGATTTATTCTGTTCTGAGGAAAATTTGGAAGCAGTGAATCAAGCATAAAGTATATGTCATAATTAAATCTTTTAAGTGGTGTTTAACTCATTAGGTAAATCATCAGGGGAAATATCCTAAAAGTTTGATAGAAGTGGTGAGATCAAAGCAGCTAAGTGAGTCTCCACTGGCTCTGGTATGACCTCCCTCACATGGATAAAGTGATGAACCAACAAACACTTTCTTAAGAGTAATAAACCCTACCCTCTCTATGCTACAATTAGGTATAATCATGGTAGGCTCAACTATTGAAGAACCGGATAGAAAATACAACCACTATCAGTATGAACCCCAATTACTATCAATTGTAGTTTAGCATTCTTCTTATGAGTAGGTTTTAGTTGGATGTCAGATGTGAGCTTATGTTGTGCTATTGTAGGTGTATTTTCTGTTGTCTTGGCGGGTAAAAGCTTAATGGTTTTGTTTTAATGCTTGAACATATAGGTGTTCTCCATACATAATACATAACATTCATATCATAAAACCAGGGCCAACCCAATAGAATGTGATATGTCTATAAGCAAGAGATCGCACCAAACCCGATCCTCATAGTTACCCATTTAAATAAGAACTAGATGCCTACTAGTAATGAGGAGAGAAATATAATTTGCCCAACTCATATAGAAGAGCTCAACATTAGATTCAGCTTTTAAATAAGATCTTTGTAGTACATAGGTGGATACAACATTCATGGAACTCCCACCATTAATAGCTAATCTGAGCCTATCTACATTGCACACTACATGCATAATATTCTTCCTTCTCTATTGTCGCACTCCTATGATTGATAAACATCTCAAAACTACAATTTAATTCTTATCATCAATATCAATTTTCCTTTCAGATAGGGGAGTCTCATCTAAAATGTCTCCCAAATAATTCTCTTCTGATAAATAAGAATCATCTAAAAATAGAATATGAGTCCTACATTGATGTTGCATATGGCTCTTGTGACACTCAAAACAAATAATGAATCTAGTGTTCCTAGAACTACCCTCAGTAGGAGTTTTAGTAATGAGTGCCACTAGTGTTGTGATTAGTCCTAGCAGTAGACCTCTAGGAAGGTATAAAGTGGACTGGCACTTAGCTAAAGGAATAGAGGCAATGTTTGTCTCCCTTTTCATCATAAGGGCATAGTGAAAGGTATCCTCTGGAAACTGTGGGTCAAACATTTTTACTTCAATTATAATATCAGCTCGTAGACATTTTCACTTCAATTATAATATCAGCTCGTAGACTAAATATAAATTTTTTTTGTTATTTGTGAATCATTTTCATTGCATTTAGCCCCAGAAACTATGATGCACCGACACACCTCTATAAGAGATAGTGCATTGTCCAACACGTGTCAAACACGGACACATGACTGACACGGTTGGGATACATGTTGGACACGACAGACGTGTGTCTGATTAAAGTACTATTTTAAATAAAACGAACATACGTGTCATAATATTTAGTAATTAATTTATTTAAATTACAAGATTTTAACATTTTAATATTCTTGTAATCAAATAAAATGTGTCTAAAGGTGTATATCCCGTATTCACGTAGTCGTATGGTTAGGGTTTCATTTTGAAGATCCTTCTCTCTCGTCTCCTTCGTTTACGCGACCAGGCGAGCCCCTCATCATCTTCGTTTACGCGACCAAGCAAGCCAGTCGAGCAGAGAGAGCGACGATTGAAACTCGGTACATCCCTGTTCCTTCATCGTCATCATCAGTTCTTCTCTTCGACTCTTCGTCATTTCTGCGATGAGGCGAGGCCGACCAATCAGACGACTGCTCAATTTGAAGCCCGATACGTCCGGCTTCCGATCTCTCGTCGTTCTCTTCACTTCTGTGCAGGCATTGACTCTTTCGTCTTCGCCATTTTTGCAGTCACCGAGGGCATCGAAGGGTTTCGACTCTTCTGTTGGCGCCGTCGAAGGCAGAGGAGGGAGAGTGGGTTAGATATGTTGGATTAAAGTATACTTGTCGGCTTCTTTATTTCCACAAGCAACTATTCGAAAGTAAATAATTTGATTTTTCTGAACCATTTTAAAATTTCTGTCTTTGAAATACTGTAGATGTATAAGTTGCATCTATCTTGGGCTGCCGATCAAAGATTGGTTAATTTAAGACAGGCTATTGTTATTAGGTTTTTCAAGATACATATATTATAAACTAGACAAGTTATTATGACATTGGTTTATTATTATTATTTGTCATTTCTAATATGATGTTACATTAATTTATATACATTGTATATAAAATTATAATGTTGTGCCCGCGCCGCACTTGTATCCTATATTTTCAAAAATAGTCGTATCCCGTGTCCGTGTCGCCGTGTCCGTGCATCATAGCCTTGAAATGAAGCCCTCAGAAATATTGAGGTACGCGGTACTTTGGAAGGCTCCTTACCTAAGGTTCAGTAATTGCTCTTATAATTTTTTCATGGACTATAGCACAATACCTAGTTCTCAAAATCTCATTCATCTTTACTGAGGTTAGCCCATCTTAATCTTTTTTTCTTATACTAAGGTGTTGATCCAAAGTATTTTTGCATTCCAATGAGCCTCATCCTAATAATGGTGACCCTTTAGTAATCATCCATCCTATTACAGTGTTTTTCTATAAAACCATTCATTCCAAAAGGTTGCCTCTTAAGGGTCTAATGTTCCCTAGGGTACAAGGAATAATTACCATCCTCTAAATCATCATGAATAGGGTATGCAAAGACAGAGCTGGAGAGAGTTCCCTTTTGTCAAGATGTTGCATTTGTATAACCAACACAATCATTTAATTTCTCAACTCTTCTATTTGGTTCCTGTAACTAGGTTCTAGCTACCTCAATGTACTCTTAGTTTTTCAAATCACTCTCATGTAACCTAATATATAGTATCTATCATTCTTGTTATGCCCTCAATTTGATCAATTAAGGCTGACTTGGATGGCATGATATTCAAAAATAGGACTCATAAAAAACTTTAAAAAAAATCTTTTAAAAAATTATTTAATGCATTCAAGGCATTGGCTCAAGTAAGGGTGTATGTTCTGAATGCATTTATAAATCTCAAGCCCTTTTCACTAATTTTTGGCAAGCATTTAAGCATAAACTTTTGCAAAATATGCCTCCTGCAATAAATAACAAGTTACAACAACAACAAGCCTTTATCCCACTATGTGGGGTCGGCTACATGAATCCTTTTTCTCCATTGTCCTGTTAATGGTCAAATTCTCATCTAAATCTAATAAAGAAATGTCATTTCTAATATTTTCTAACCAAGTTTTTTTAGGTCTACCTCTACCTTTCTTAACATAAGTCAAATCTAATACATCTACTTTCCTAACCGGGTCATCAGAAGGCCATCGTTTCATGTGACCAACCCATCTAAGGCGACTCTCTCTAATCTTATCTTCCACTTGAGCGACTCCAACCTTTCCACGTATATGCTCATTTTGTATCCTGTCTTTTAAGAGTAAAGCCACTCATCCACTTGAGCATCCTCGTCTCTAAAACACTTAACTTAATATTATGCTTCTCTTTTAATGGTCAACATTCTTCACCATAATGCATTGCAGATCTCACTACCATCTTATAGAATTTTCCCTTAAGTTTGAGAGGGACTTTTCTATCACATAACAAGCCCAATGCATTCCTCCACTTCAACCATCCAACTTGAGTTCTACTAATAATATCCCCATCTATTTCACCATCACTCTAAACAAATGACCCAATATATCTAAAACGTGTGCTCTTATTAATGACTTGATCGCCCAAAGTCACAATCCCCCCACTAGATCTATTATTACTAAAATTATACTCCATATATTCAGTTTTATATCTACTCAAACAAAAGCCATTAGTCTCTAAGGTTGACCTCTATAATTCAAGTTTACATTTAACTCCCTCTCTAGTCTTATCAACAAGAAGAATATCATCAGCAAAAATCATACAACAAGGGACAACCTCTTGCAAATGACTAGTGAGAACATCTGTGACTAAAGCAAAAAGATATGGGCTTAAGGTTGATCCTTGATGTAATCCAACTGAAATAGGAAAATAGTTGGTCAAACCACCTTGTGTATGAACACAAGTAATAGCTCCTGCAAGCATATCATTAATATCTTGAATATAAGCATTATTAACCCCTTTCTGATGTATAACTCTCCATAGCACTTCTCTTGAAACTTTATCATATGCTTTCTCTAAATCAATAAAAATCATATGTAGATCCTCCTTATTCTCTCTATACTTCTCCATCAAACCTCTCAATAAATGTATAGCTTCCATTGTAGACCTACCCGGCATGAATCCAAATTGATTTTGAGAAACATTAGTGTCACGCCGCAACCTATACTCCATAACTCTCTCCCATAGTTTTAAAGTATGACACATTAACTTAATTCATCTATAATTCGAACAATCTTGTGCATCACCTTTATTTTTAAAAATAGGAATCAACACACTCATTCTCCACTCATCTAGCATCTTTTTAGTCTTCAAAATAATATCAAAAAATTTAGTAAGCCAAGAAATTCCTTCTTCCCCTAAGCATTTTCACGTCTCTATTGGAATATCATCAGGTCCAACAGCTTTTCCACACTTCATTTTCTTTAAATCCTCTTTAACTTCGATTTTACTAATACGCCGATAAAAACAAAAATCTTTATTTTCATTTAGGGTGATAAGGTCACTAAAGTCAATTGCATTCTCATAATCTTCATTAAAAAGTTTAGCAAAATATCTCATACACCTTTGTTGAATATCCTTTTCTAATAAAAGCACTTTTTTATCTTCATCCTTAATACACCTCACTTGAACTAAATCCTTACTACTTCTATCTCTTTGTTTAGCTAACTTATACATATATCTTTCACCCTCCTTAGTATTTAATCTATTATATAAATCATTAAAAGCTAAAATCTTTACATTACAAATTACTTTCTTAGACTCCTTATGAGCCTCTTTATAACTTTCCCAATTATCAGAGTTTTTACAGCTAAACCAATTTTTATAACAAATCTCATTATTTTTTATCTTTTCTTGCACATTTTGATTCCACCACCAACTATTTTTACTATTAGTAGATTTTTCCTTTGATACTCTAAGCATATCTTTTGCAACATTCTTAGTATTTTTTTTATTTTTTTCTTTTTTGCAACATTCTTAATATCACTAGCTACGTTTCATAACATTAACTTCCTCATACACAGATAAAATCTTAAGATCTAGACTCTTACTCTCAAAAATATTTTTGTTAATATTCTTTAACTGCCCCCATCTAATCCTAAAATAACAATTTACTTTATTTTTTATTTTCTATCCATTCATCTTAAAGTCCAAAACTAATAAGTGATGTTAGGTACATAAATTTTCACTCGGAATAACTTTACAATCTTTGCAATCTAAACGATCTATTTTTCTTATAAGAAAATAATCAATCTGAGTTTTACTATATCCATTCTTATAAGTGATGAGATGCTCATCTCTTTTTTTAAATAAGATATTAGCAAATACAAAATCATAAGCTAAAAAAAATTTAATATGGTCTTACCACCTTCATTAGCCGCTCCAAAGACATAGCCACCATGAATGTTTTTAAAATCATCTACCTCTCTACCAACATGTCCATTTAAATCTCCTCTAATAAAAACTCTTTCTTCGAGAGGTATCATTTGTATTAATTCTTCTACGTCATTCCAAAATTTTAATTTTGGATACATATCCAAACCTACTTGAGGAGCATAAGCGCTTATAATGTTAATAATCTTAGCATCAACAACAATCTTTAAAGTTATAATTCTATCTCCAATTCTATTAATTTTTACAACATTATTCTTCAAACTCTTATCTATAATCACACCTACACCATTTCTAGTACGACTCCTACCAGAATACTATAGTTTTAATCCTAAACTATCAATCTCCTTAACCTTCTCTCCAACCCATTTAGTTTCATGAATGCAAAGAATATTTATCTTCCTATGGATCATAATATCTATTAATTTACCTGTAAGGGAACATATATTCCAAGTTTCTATGTTAATTTTAGTTTTATGGACTAGCTTCTTTGTTCACATTCTTCCATAATGTGTAAACCCTTACCTATTTAACACTACGCCCGGGCGCCGATGCAGCGGCCCTTGCTCACTTGTCATTGTATTCAGGCCAAACAACGCGTCGCTTTCAGGAAATGCCCTTGCATTAACAAAATGTATTAAATAACAAGTTAATGCAAAATAATATAAAGTAGGTTTTTATATATGGATTTGTAATCAAGGTGGGATGTTTAATATATGGAACACTGCCTTACTAAAGAATTCGCTCAATTTAGCAGCTGTAGATAGGCTCTCACATAAGTAGTACACTAGGCTTTATAAGTGATGACAACTAATTGGAACTAAATACATATATCATAGACTTTCCTTCAACATTCAATAATCACTATTTTACTCTTAATATCATTAAATCATGATAAAAAGAAATTAGTCAAGTCAAATTAGACATTATCCTTTTGTAGATGACAGATCTACCAATCACAAGTGTCCATGGTTCAAGCTCCAAGATGCCCCATGTGCTGAATTCTTAAAGTTTGATCTTTGGCTTTGATACCAAATTTGAAGTAGCATTGGAAGGATGATGAACCAAGGCTTCCAATTGATGTAGTAAGGTGTCAATGATGAAGTAATAGCCCTTAGTTTGTTGATGAAGGGATACCTGAAGTGGTGGAAGGAGTGGTTGGCCAAGCATTGATGGTTGACCAAACATGACAGCTCTTCCTTGAGATTTAAAAATTAGTGTTGTGGTGTGGAGTAAAGTCTAGATCATGGACATTTTTAGATTTCGGCAGCTTGTAAGAGAAGAGAAACTAAAACAAGGTTTAGGAAAACCAAGTTTAGCCGACTGCCCTAGTTTGGGCTTAGGGAATTAGTGGGGAGTTTAGGTGTGGTGGAAAGATTTGAGAATGTTAGGTGGATCTCTAGAGGTCAGCTCTGAAGTAGATGATAAAGTTCTAAAAGGTTTAGAGGCTAGCAGAGGGAGAGGATCCAAAACTAGGTGCTAGGTACCCTAGTTTGACCAATAGATTATAGAAGGGGGTATTTATTTTTTTGATGAATATAGGGCCTAGAAAATGGTATTGGATGATTAAGGAATGTAATAAAAGATGTAATGCCAATGGGACGAGAGGTTGGAAGAGAGATCAACAATTAGCTTAATAGATAATAAGCCCTCCCACCAAGAAGAAGCCAAGGGGCGGCCACCAAGCTCCAACCCAAGGGAATGAGTTCTCTAATTTATTTTTTGAAAAACAGAAAAATCCCAAAATAGTCCCCAGACTATTCGTGTGTGCCAATTTAGTCCCTGAGTATCACGTTGCCCCAATTTAGTCCCTCGACTATATAAAATTGATACAAAATAGTCCCTCATGTTGTAATTGTGATATAAAATTGATCCCAATTTAATCCTTGAACTTTACAAAATTGATCCTAATTTAATCCTTGAACTTTACAAAATTGATCCCAATTTAGTCCCAAAGGAAAAATTTTGGATCAATTTTATATAGTCAAGGGACTAAATTGGAGCAAAGTTATAGTCTATGACTAAAATTGCCACATACAAATAGTCGGGTGACTATTTTGAAATTTAACCCTTTTCAAAATATCAAAATTGAATTTCATTTCTTTCGGCCAATATTTATTTATTGTATTATTTCTAATGCTTCAAAATTCAAAATGATAAAAAGGGGAGAGAGAGAGTTGATGGCCAGCCATCAAAGGAGGGGGAGGGGTCGAAACCACTCCAACCACCTCCAACACTTAAGGAACTTGAATTTTAAATGGAATTTCAAGCATTGTCCTCCAAGGGAACGTCCTAATGACGCTAAAAACTTAATAAAATAAAGGAAAAAACAATTCTAAGGCCATTCATATTGATTCCATACATTAAAGGTTGAAAATTCAAATTTTCTTAACTTAAATTTTAAAATTCAAGCTTTAATTTTTTTTTACAATTGTTTTAAGTTTCAAATAAAGGTTTTTTATTGATGCTTGCGTGATGATAATCTTTATCCCTTAATCCCATCTTAAGCTGTAAAGGAAAATTTACTTGATGTTGTACATTACATTGATATCTTGGTGGTTGCATGTTGAACGTTGAATGTTGAATAAAAAGGGGTAAAAAATTAAATAGCAAACCTTTGCCTGAGCTATAAAATCTCTAGTGGACAAGATATGGAAGCTCTTAAGCAAAGAACTAAGAAACACCTCTATAAAATAAACTGATTACCGAAATTAAAAAATGCCTCTAATATTAACTGCCAATTCCAAGGGTGAAATGAGGCATTGATTAAAGCAATAAAATCATAAAAAAGTTCCATTAATTTATTACTCAGGATTGAAACTGAAGTCAAAATTATAAACAACAAAAGGATTTAATATTAATTACGACTGGATATTGTCTCTCACCATAACGACTGATCTGTCAAAAGATCCACTAAGCAGCAGCTCAGGAGAAAACCGGTTCCATGCAACTGACTGGACCTGTGCATATTGATTTACGTGTAACAATGAGAGAGCCAAAAAAATATGAGAAAAAACCTAAAGCTAAGAAAATATTTTACCAGATAAATTGTAATGCACTTATGATGATCCCTCAGAGATTGGCTAAATACTTTACCAATCGTTCTCAATAATACCAAACAGGTGGGAGATTTTAGTAAAGCACTAAGCAGCATTTCATAATATCATTATCATAACCAATCAGCACCATTAGCAGAGTTTCTTATATGGTTTTGCTTCGCAATATTGTGTTGTAATGTAATATATAAAGTTGATGCTATTCACAAAGATGGACTAGTTAATGCGCCATGAAGCTGAAATATTAATTTACTCATCAAACATTGACGGCCATATTCCAAATGTTCAATAAATATTAGTTAGAATTATTACAAAATAAAACAAATAGATAAAATTATCGTCCAAGGATTATGATGAAAAAGAGGCAGACAAAAGGTGACATGGATAATTGTTTGCATAAAGACTTCTAAAAATGAAAATACGAGGATTCATAAAACCGGCCCCAAAAAGAGACAACGATGGAAAGAATACATTAAAAAAAATTTAAATGATGCAATATTGAAAATAACTAAATTGGAGTTTACAACATAACAAGTATCCACAATGATCTACCTATCATCATCATCATTAGTTTTATGATAATTAGTTGGGGTTGGATCTATGAATCCTCAATTTTCATTAATTCCAACTGAGTAATGCCTGATGTGTCGATCATATTTTCATAAATCATTCTAATAAATTCCATTCATGTTAAATTAAGTCTATACTCTCTTTCCTAATCATCCAATTCTAATTATATTTACTCATCTAATGTGTTCAATTTCTATCCTTCGTTGTGCTTATCCAAAAACCATCTAAGTATATGTTAAAGAAGCATCTGATTATAATTTCAATTATTTGATTTTCAATGTCATTCTAGTCGTTCCTCTAATGTAATCAATATTTGATTCATCCCACCTACTCATTTCACATCTATCTCAACCTTCTTATTTTTTTCATGCCCAAATTAACAATTGACCAGCTCACTTACCGCCCAATACTCAAATTCATACAATATCATCAGTCTTATTACAGTTTAAAAACATCGTTCATGATTATCTATCCATACTAAAAATCCAATTTTTTGCCAAAAATAGTCATTAGGGAACCATGACTCATTCACAATTTGATAGGAAATACTTGAGTTCGCAAGTAATCCTATCGGATCTACTTGAGTTCGCAAGCAAACCTAACAATAATTGGTAAAACAGCGAGAAAACACAAGAAAAGTTTGATGGAAAAGCAATCAAAAGGTAGATAGTCTTATAGAAAGCAAAGAAAAACAAGAACGAAAACAAAGATACAATCGATCCTCAATTCGAGAGGAGGATCGTCTCTCCCACAATCTCTAGACAAGAGTCTAGAGCCCAATCCCAAGAAGAAACTCCAAGAAACACAATACTAGGCATGTCCTTCCCTAGCCCTTACCTCCCCTATTTAAAGACTTACTGATGAGGACATCCACACTTGGAAAGTCTACCGGAGACGTGGTCGTCGATCTACGGCCACGATCGAGTCTTTATATTTTTGAGTTTAATTATGTCTTTGTTTTCTTTTATTTTAGTTACCGTTGTACCCTTACTTATAAGTGTTTTGCTTGTAAGCCCATGAGGGCATGTTTGTCTTTTGTTGGTCTTTTGTTTAAGGCTATTTAAAAGCCTCCTTAGTATTGTTTTGAGGTAATGAATATTGAATCAAAATTTTATTTCAGATTTTCTTTGCGTTCATGGTTTGTGAGTTTGAGATGAAGAAGGAGGCCTAGGAGAGGCTCCATTGGAATACCCAACAGCCCCTTGGTGAGCTCTTGGTCTATACTCTTTATTTCTCTTCGTGTTCTCTTTCCCCACTCCCTCACCATCACCCACGGCCTAACCCTCCTTCCCCACCCTCACGACCGAGCCCTCCCCCCTTCACCACCGCCGGCCCCTCCAAGCTCCACCTCCCCAAGCCGCCGGCCCCTTGGCCCCCTCCCTCTCTATTTGGGTTTCCAAATTTGCTTTGTTGAATTTAGGAAAGCCAAATAAATTTAAAATCAATTTGATTTCCAATTGGAAACTTTCCAAAATTACTAATCCTATTTTTGGAAAGTTGCCTAATATAATTCTAATTGAATTTAAATTCAAATTGGATTAATTAGAGCCTTCTTAATTTACTTATTCTAAATTAGGCAACCCCTAATTAAACCCCCACACCCCTCTCTCCCCTTCCTATAGCCGCCGGCCCCTACCCATAACCCGCCCCCTCTCTCTTTCTCTCTCTCTCCAATCTTCCCCCTTTCCTTATTTTAATTTCCTATCCTAGTTCCCTCCCAATTTCAAAAATCTGAGAATAATTTCAGATTTTGGGACTTGAGCCCTCTCCTAAAACCCTAACCCTAACTCCCCCACCCGCCCCCTCTTGGCCGACCACCTTCCCCTCCTCCTTTCCCTTGGATTTCAAGAGAAAACTCCTCCTCCCTCACAACAATACTTCAAGGACAGCAAAGGTTAATCGACTTCAACCATCCTCCGGCCCAATCGCTATGAATGGAAGCTCGCCCTTGGGATTCGGGCTTGGTGCTAAATGATCAAGATAATATTGATATACTCCGCTCCCCCTTCTTCGACGTAGGGTTTGACTACGAAACCACCGTCGAAGAATACTTTGGGCGGATTCACATTCCTCTAGTTGATACGATTGACGACCAAAGATCCAAAGGAAAGTGGACTATCGTCGGCCGCTTCACACCCGCCATCTTCCCGATTGTTTCACCATCTCCCTTCAAGGACTGCATCCATCCTCTTCTACTAATCATCGCCGGCATCATTAGCAAATCAAAGGACTTCCTCCGGCGACGATTCCCCACCACCTAACGGTTGACCTTTCTTTCTCGTTTCAATTACTTCTTTGCTCTCTAACTTTGTAAATGATGACAGAAACGCAAGGGATCGTTCTGCTTAATCCTGCTAAAGCTTAGTAAACGTAGGGTTTTATTAAGTGCACTTTCTTGCTATTAATCTCATTGTTAATTAAGGGATTATGAATGAACGTTTACCATGTTAGCCTTAATTTGATTTTCTAATCTATTTTGTTTGTGCAAGTCTTTTATATGTAGTTTGGCCTAAACGCAAGCATCCCTCCTTTGTTTTATCTCTTTGTTTCTCTTGCTAGTAGATTTAATCACGTAATGTTCTTTTAATAAGTTGTGCAAGTCCTAGTTTTCATTTAAAAGCATCGTAGTCCTGCATCATCTGGTATCAGAGCATGGTTAAACTAGGATTGCATTCTAGAAAATCACCCTAGGTTGCTACCTTGCTAGTCTATTTAATTTTGCATGCATCGCATCTTTAAATTTATTTAAAAATTCAATTTTGTTTGCTGTCCTTTAAATTTCTGCATGCATTTAGTGTGTTATAAAGCCTTTTCTTTGGTACCTAAGTGCTGTCCTTAACCCCTTAACCTTGCTAGTTGATTAGGAGACTTAACACCTTAGCATAGAGTGTTGTCCCTAAGTTTCCTGCAGCAGTTAGTAACATTTTAGGGTGTATTTCCTGCACTTACACTTGCTGTCCACTCCTAGTTGTCACCCCCAAACCCTCCCTAGTACTTAGCAATGGATCCCGAACAACTTGGAAGGACTTTAGACCTGTTGGTAGGTCAAATGAGTGCTATTAGCCAACAATTAAAGGAAAACCAAGCCGATCTCGCGGAATTTCGTAGAACCACCACCGATCGTCTTGACACAATAGAGCATGGTAGAACTCACCCTATCCCGTACACTCCTTCAAGACCTCCCTCTATGTATGGGGATGATCCTTTTATGGATGAGGGGCACACTCGAGCTCCTCATCAAGTTCACCACCATAGACAAGAGCACCACCACGACCCTGATCTTCCCCTGATGAAAAACATCAAGGTCAATGCACCCACTTTCGATGGTACCCTAGATCCCCAGCTCTTTCTGGATTGGATCAAAGGTATGGATAATTTCTTTAGGTGGTATGACATCTCCGAGGCTAGAAAAGTCAGTTTTGCCAGTATGAAACTCATTGGTAGAGCTAGTCAGTTCTGGTCTAACTTAGAAAGTCTTAGGGAGTCTCGCAATGAGTACCCCATCACTGATTGGCTGTCGATGAAGCGTGAGCTTAAGCAGAAGTACCTCCCTCCCTCGTACTTCCCTAGGCTCTTAGATAGGTGGCATAGATTGACTCAGGGTAGCAAACCCGTCAAGGATTACATCGCCTCTTTCGATGATTTTCTGATTCGTTACAAAGGGGAGACCTCCACTACCCCTGCGCAGATTCTATCCATGTTTCGTACCGGATTGCGAGAGGACCTTTGCAACGAACTGTTCGCCCGAAATGTCACAACCTTAGAAAGTGCGTATAGTTTAGTACTTGACCTAGAGGAGAGTCGATCCCAGCATTCTAACCGTCATCACGACCCTAAACCCTCCTACAGACCGTCTGGTAGTTCCACCCCGCACTCCTATACTACCCGACCTACTCCGGGTAGTAGCACTCGACCTCCCACGGGTTCCCCTGCACCTCGACCTAATTTTAGAAGTAAACCTCCCACCCCGGATGGCCCTCGGTCCAGTCCCGGGACCAAATGCTTTCGTTGCCAGGGGTATGGACATATCGCTTCTCAGTGCTCCAGTCCCTACAAAGTTTCCATCATCGAGGAAATCACTGAGGAGGATCCTGAGCCCGAGGTTGATCAGGTTCACCAAGTTGAAGAAGAAGGTGATTTCTTCGAGGAGGACGAGGACACCGCCGTCCTCCATTGCCTTCAGAAGTTGGACACATCTCCCATCTGCGTAGTGAGATGTGCGCTGTCACACCCTGTTACCTCCGATGACTAGCGTAGGACTTCTATCTTTCACACCTACACCAAAATCAAAGATAAAAACTGTAAGGTCATCGTAGATAGTGGCAGTTGCATCAATGCTGTCTCCTCCAGCATGGTGTCCAAATTAGGCCTTTCTGCCGTTCCTCACCCCAGTCCGTATAAGGTAGCTTGGGTCAACTCCACTGCCTTGGAGGTGAAAGAACGAAGTCTCGTACCTATCTCCTTTGCCACCTATAAGGAGAACGTATGGTGCGATGTTCTGATTATGGATGTTGGACAAATTCTTTTGGGGCGACCTTGGATATTTGATAATGATGTCCACATCTATGGGCGTTCGAACACCTGCGTGTTCGAAAACGCGGGTAAAAAGATTAAACTTGTACCATCGCAGCCCCGGGTCAAGGAAGAACCGAAACCCCACCCCCTTAAGTCCAAGAAAGGACTAAACTTGGTCACCGCCAAGGTTCTGGACTCTGAGGTCACGCGTGGTGCACCTCTATACGCTTTAGTGGGTCGTGAGATTCCCACCGAATCTGATGACCCCATTCCTCAGGAAGTCCAACCTATCTTAGGACAATTTGCTGAAGTCTTCCCAGATGATCTCCCTGATCAGTTACCCCCTCTACGAGACATTCAGCATGCTATAGACTTAGTCCCTGGAGCCTCCCTCCCGAACCTGCCACACTATCGCATGAACCCCACGGAGCATGCCGAACTTAAAAGGCAGGTAGACGAGTTACTGCAGCGAGGTTTCATTAAAGAAAGTCTTAGTCCCTGCGCGGTACCTGCCCTTCTCACCCCTAAGAAGGACGGATCTTGGAGAATGTGTGTTGATAGTCGTGCTATCAACAAAATCACCGTCAAATATCGATTTCCTATTCCTAGATTAGACGACATGTTGGATATGATGACGGGTGCCACCCTCTTTTCCAAGATCGATCTTAAAAGTGGATACCACCAGATCCGGATCCGACCCGGTGATGAGTGGAAGACTGCTTTCAAGACCAAGGACGGTCTTTATGAATGGATGGTCATGCCTTTCGGGTTGAGTAATGCCCCGAGCACCTTCATGATAATTATGGCCCAAGTGTTGCGTCCTTTTATGGGTAAGTTTGTCGTTGTTTACTTTGACGACATTCTTATTTATAGTCATTCTGTGGAGCAACATCTTGACCACCTTAAACAAGTCTGCTCTGTTTTAAGGAAGGAGCAGTTATACGCTAATCCCAAGAAGTGTACTTTCCTCGTAGATCGAGTCATCTTTCTAGGGTTTATCGTATCGGCTCGCGGGGTTTCTGCTGACCCCGAGAAGGTAAAAGCCATAGTTGAGTGGCCCCTTCCTCAGAACATCCGGGAAGTCCGCAGCTTCCACGGATTGGCCACCTTCTATAGGAGATTCATACGAAATTTCAGCACAATCGTATCTCCTATCATTGATTGCCTAAAAAAAGGTGATTTCCATTGGACCCCGGCCGCCACTAGAGCTTTCGAGGACATTAAGAAAAGAATGGTGGAGGCCCCAGTAATGAGACTTCCTGACTTCTCCAAAGTCTTCGAAGTGACCTGCGACGCTTCTGGGGTCGGAATTGGAGGAGTTCTCTCCCAGGAAGGTCACCCTGTAGCATACTTCAGTGAGAAACTGAATGATATTCGGCAGCGATATTCCACTTACGATAAGGAATTCTATGCCGTGATCAAATCCCTCCGCTATTGGCGACATTACTTGCTCCCGCAAGAATTTGTCATTTTCTCGGATCACGAAGCTTTGCGTTATATCAACTCCCAGAAGAAGTTGAATGCACGCCACGGTCGTTGGGTGGAATTCCTTCAAGAGTACACTTATACCCTTAGACATAAGGCAGGAGTTGAGAATAAAGCTGCCGATGCCCTCAGTCGTCGCATGATGACTACCACTGAGTTGAGGGCCGAAGTCGTGGGTTTTGACCAAATTAGGAAAGATTATTTGCACTGCCCCGACTTCAAAGAAACATACTCTCTCTTGTCCACAGGAAGCACGCGCCTTGTGGATGATTTCCTTCTGTAGGATGGTTATCTGTTTAAAGCTCAAAAGCTTTGCGTACCGAGCACCTCCTTAAGGGATTTTCTGGTCTGGGAACTCCACGTCGGAGGCCTCGCCGGGCACTTCGGCCGAGATAAAACTATAGAATCCGTGGAGTATCGCTTCTTTTGGCCCAGCCTGAAGAGGGATGTTGGTAGACTGGTTAGCCGGTGTCACACGTGTCAGCTAGCCTAACAACGTAAGCAGAACACCAGTCTGTACACTCCGTTGCCTGTCCCTAGTTGTCCTTGGCAGGACGTTAGCATGGATTTCATTTTAGGCCTGCCAAAGACTCTCCGCAAAAATGATGCCATCTGTGTCGTAGTCGATAGGTTTTCCAAGATGGCTCATTTTATAGCCTGCTCCAAAACTTCCGACGCCTCCCATATTGCCAAACTTTACTTCATTGAAGTTGTCCGTCTGCACGGCCTACCTAAAACCATTGTGTCTGATAGGGACGTTAAGTTCACTAGCTACTTTTGGAAAACCCTTTGGATGAAATTAGGTACGAAGTTACAATTCTCTACTGCCTTTCATCCACAAACCGATGGTCAGACCGAGGTAGTTAATAGGAGCGTAGGTAATCAGTTAAGGTCTTTGGTTGGGGAGCACGTTAAGGATTGGGATTCTATCTTACCCACTGCTGAGTTTGCTTATAACAATTCTATTAACCGAACCACTGGCCTAAGTCCTTCTGAGATTGTGTACGGATACAAACCTAGGCAACCTTTAGATCTCATTCCTATGTGTTCTAGGTATAGGATCTCTGAGTCTGCATCATCATTTGCATCACATTTGCATGAACTTCATAAGGAAATTGCACAACAAATTGAAAAGACCAATACTGATTATAAATTACGTGCCGATTTGAAACGAAAATTTAAAACTTTTGAGGTTGGTGATTCCGTGATGGTGCGGATTCGTCCGGAACGGTTCCCACAAGGAACGGTTAAGAAATTGCATGCCAAAAGCGCTGGTCCATTCAAAATACTTAAGAAAATCAATGATAATGCTTATGTAGTAGATCTCCCTGCAGAGTTCAACATCAATCCCTCTTTTAACATAGAAGATCTAGTGGCATATGAAGGTCCGGATTTTAATCTGCCAAACCCACTTACACAACAGCCTTGTGTGACCCCACCTTGTGAGATCCCTAACCTACCTCCACTCCCAGATATTCCTAAATCACCCATAGAAGATAAAGTGGACACGATCTTGAGCGATGAAATCATCTCTACAAAAGAAGGGGGACGACGAAGATATTTGATCAGGTGGAAAGGTAAACCCGAGTCGGAGGATACTTGGTTGGATCGTGATAAGTTACAGCAGCTGGATCCGGATGCATTAGAGTTCTACGACAGCACCAGAGATACTTACTCGACGGAGTCGAGCTTTCTTCCACCCCGGGAGAATGATGAGGACATCCACACTTGGAAAGTCTACCGGAGACGTGGTCGTCGATCTACGGCCACGATCGAGTCTTTATATTTTTGAGTTTAATTATGTCTTTGTTTTCTTTTATTTTAGTTACCGTTGTACCCTTACTTATGGGTGTTTTGCTTATAAGCCCATGAGGGCATGTTTGTCTTTTGTTGGTCTTTTATTTAAGGCTATTTAAAAGCCTCCTTAGTATTGTTTTGAGGTAATGAATATTGAATCAAAATTTTATTTCAGATTTTCTTTGCGTTCATGGTTTGTGAGTTTGAGATGAAGAAGGAGGCCTAGGAGAGGCTCCATTGGAATACCCAACAGCCCCTTGGTGAGCTCTTGGTCTATACTCTTTATTTCTCTTCGTGTTCTCTTTCCCCACTCCCTCACCATCACCCACGGCCTAACCCTCCTTCCCCACCCTCACGACCGAGCCCTCCCCCCTTCACCACCGCCGGCCCCTCCAAGCTCCACCTCCCCAAGCCGCCGGCCCCTTGGCCCCCTCCCTCTCTATTTGGGTTTCCAAATTTGCTTTGTTGAATTTAGGAAAGCCAAATAAATTTAAAATCAATTTGATTTCCAATTGGAAACTTTCCAAAATTACTAATCCTATTTTTGAAAAGTTGCCTAATATAATTCTAATTGAATTTAAATTCAAATTGGATTAATTAGAGCCTTCTTAATTTACTTATTCTAAATTAGGCAACCCCTAATTAAACCCCCACACCCCTCTCTCCCCTTCCTATAGCCGCCGGCCCCTACCCATAACCCGCCCCCTCTCTCTTTCTCTCTCTCTCCAATCTTCCCCCTTTCCTTATTTTAATTTCCTATCCTAGTTCCCTCCCAATTTCAAAAATCTGAGAATAATTTCAGATTTTGGGACTTGAGCCCTCTCCTAAAACCCTAACCCTAACTCCCCCACCCACCCCCTCTTGGCCAGCCACCTTCCCCTCCTCCTTTCCCTTGGATTTCAAGAGAAAACTCCTCCTCCCTCACAACAATACTTCAAGGACAGCAAAGGTTAATCGACTTCAACCATCCTCCGGCCCAATCGCTATGAATGGAAGCTCGCCCTTGGGATTCGGGCTTGGTGCTAGATGATCAAGATAATATTGATATACTCCGCTCCCCCTTCTTCGACGTAGGGTTTGACTACGAAACCACCGTCGAAGAATACTTTGGCGGATTCACATTCCTCTAGTTGATACGATTGACGACCAAAGATCCAAAGGAAAGTGGACTATCGTCGGCCGCTTCACACCCGCCATCTTCCCGATTGTTTCACCATCTCCCTTCAAGGACTGCATCCATCGTCTTCTACTAATCATCGCCGGCATCATTAGCAAATCAAAGGACTTCCTCCGGCGACGATTCCCCACCACCTAACGGTTGACCTTTCTTTCTCGTTTCAATTACTTCTTTGATCTCTAACTTTGTAAATGATGACAGAAACGCAAGGGATCGTTCTGCTTAATCCTGCTAAAGCTTAGTAAACGTAGGGTTTTATTAAGTGCACTTTCTTGCTATTAATCTCATTGTTAATTAAGGGATTATGAATGAACGTTTACCATGTTAGCCTTAATTTGATTTTCTAATCTATTTTGTTTGTGCAAGTCTTTTATATGTAGTTTGGCCTAAACGCAAGCATCCCTCCTTTGTTTTATCTCTTCGTTTCTCTTGCTAGTAGATTTTATCACGTAATGTTCTTTTAATAAGTTGTGCAAGTCCTAGTTTTCATTTAAAAGCATCGTAGTCCTGCATCACTTACCCCTTTCCAAAAATAACAATTTTCAAATAATTTTAAATTGGGTGGGACCCATGCATAGGCGGCAAGAGGGCGGCGTTTTTTTTGTTTTTCCTTTTGTATACAAAAGCCGGCCCAAGTGGGGCCGGCTGAGGCGGTTCCTGAACCGCCTCTATAGGCGATTCTGGCGGAACCGCCATATCAATACCACCCTCCCAAAGAATCACCTTGTCCTCAAGGTGAAAATAAGGAAACTGATGTTTCATCCTCTCAAATGGCTCCCACCGTCCCATGTGGCCTCGTAGTCAGGAATGTTCTTCCACTGGATCAACACCTCCTTAATTCCATCCTCTTTCTGGCGAACCCCTATTAGATCTGAGGGTTCCAGCATCACCTCTAAATCCTCCGTGAGTGTCGCCGGTAACTCAGGGTTGGCTGTGTAGTCACCAATAGCTTTTCTCAACTGTGATACATGAAAAACCGGATGAATAGTTGTTGTTGGTGGGAGTTTCAGCCGATATGCTACTGCTCCGATCTTCTCTAGCACTTCATAAGGCCCAAAGTACCTTGGAGCCAGCTTTTCATTTCTCCTGTTGGCGACTGTCTTCTGTCTGTATGGTCGGAGCTTCAAAAAGACCCTCTCCCCCACTTCAAACTGGATGTCCTTCCTATGCCCATTCGCTTGTTTCTTCATAATCTGTTGAGCTCTTAGTAGATGTCTCTTCAATTCCTCCAGCACTCTGTCCCTCTCCTCCAGGTACTCCTCTACTGAAGAAACTGGAGTGCTGCCACTCCCAAAGTGCACCAAGTGGGGAGGATCCCTTCCGTACAACACCTTGAATGGAGTCATCTGAGAAGCAGAGTAAAAAGAGGTGTTGTACCAGTATTCAGCCCATGATAGCCATTTAACCCATAGCTTGGGTGTCTCCGATATAAAACATCTCAGGTAAGTCTCCAAGCTCATGTTCACTACTTCCGTTTGGCCATCCGTCTGTGGATGATAAGCTGCACTCCTTTTCAGAATTGTCCCCTGCAACCTGAACAACTCTCTCCAAAAATGGCTGAGGAACACCTTATCCCTATCTGATACTATCGCCTCTGGTACTCCATGCAATCTGACCACTTCTCTGATGAAAGCTGAAGCCACTGTCACTGCTGTGTACGAGTGTCGGAGGGGGATGAAATGAGCATACTTGCTCAATATGTCCACCACCACTAAGATCACTGTGAACCCTTCTGAACGGGGTAGCCCATCTATGAAATCCATGGATATCTCCTCCCATACTCGTCCCGGTAGAGCTAATGACTGTAGTAGTCCTCCTGGTGACATAGCCATGTATTTGTTCCTTTGACAGATCTCGCATCTGGCTACCAACTCCTCTACATCTTTATGCATCCCCTTCCAGTATAGCTCCGAAGCTAGCCTTCTGTATGTCTTCTGCACGCCTGAATGGCCCCCTACAGCGCTTCCATGAAACTCCTGGAGCAAGCTCGGGATGTGGATCGAGATTCGGGGCATCACGAACCTCCCCTGATATAGCAATCTGTTTCCCTCCAATGAGTACCCTGGGTGGCTACCCTCTTCCTTCAGCAAATCTGCCCTGATCTTTCCCAAAGCCTCATCCCTAGCACTTTCTTCTCTGATGGCCTCCCAATCAAGCATCAAAGGAACCGATAGTGTCACTGTCTGCAGCTCCCCCATACATCTGGACAAGGCATCTGCCGCCTTATTCTCCACTCCGGGTCTATACTGAATCTCAAAATCGTACCCCAGCAACTTGGACAGCCACCGTTGATGCTCCTCTGTCACCATCCTCTGCTCCAGTAGATACTTCAAGCTCCACTGATCTGTCCTGACAATGAAGTGCCTCCCAAGTAGGTAGGGCCGCCACTTCTGGATGGCCAAAACAATGGCCATTACCCGTCCTTCTTCAACTGCTCGGTGAGTGGCCATGCTATAGTATTGTACCCCTTTACGAACCTTCTGTAGTACCCTGTCAATCCTAAAAATCCCCTCAACTCCTTCAGATTCTTTGGCACTGGCCACTTAAGCATTGCCTCAATTTTGGACTGATCTGCTGCCACCCCTTCCCTTGATACAACATGACCCAAGTACTCTACACTGCCTTGTGCGAAGCAGCATTTCTTCAAGTTGGCCCTCAGCTGGTGCTCCTGCAGTACCTCTAATACCCTTTTCAAATGCTCCCAGTGCTCCTCCTCTGTCTTGCTGTAGACCAAGATATCGTCAAAGAACACCAATACAAATCTTCTGAGATAAGGTTTGAAAACCTTATTCACAAGGGCCTGAAAAGTAGCGGGAGCATTGGTGAGGCCAAAAGGCATTACCAGGAACTCATAGTGTCCCTCATGAGTTCTAAAGGCCGTCTTGGGTACATCCTCCTTCTTCATCCGAATCTGATGGTATCCTGATTTCAAGTCTATCTTGCTAAAGATCACTGTTCCACTCAATTCATCTAATAACTCGTCAATGACTGGTATAGGAAACTTGTCAGGGACAGTCTCCTTGTTGAGGGCTCTGTAGTCCACACAAAAATACCAACTGTCATCCTTCTTTTTCACTAATAGAACGGGACTAGAGAAAGGACTGATGCTGGGTCTGATGATTTCTGCTTCCAACATTTCTCTAATCAACCTTTCAATTTCATCTTCCTGGAGCTGAGGGTAGCGATACAATCGTACACTGATGGGTGACACTCCTTCCCTTATCACGATGGCATGCTCCTGCTCCCTCTGCGGTGGCAATCCCTGGGGTGGCTGAAACACCTCTTGGAACTGCTGAATCAACGGCTGAATGGAGAGGGGTATGTCCCCTCCCTCCTCTAATCCTGCTCCCTCCAAACTGTGCAGCTCCACCAAGTATCCTCCTCCTGCCAATTGTATATCCTTCACCATAGTTTTGAGAGAAACCATGGATTTAGATAGCCCTGCATCTCCCTTAATCACTACCTTCCTTCCATCTATCACCAACTCCATCGTGAGTGCTCTCCAGTTCACCTTGGTGTCTCCCAAAGTTTGCAGTCATTTCATCCCCAGGATGACATCTGTACTCCCAAGCTCTAGTGGAAGAAAATCTTCCTTCACCGGAATCCCCTGGATAGTCAGTAGCACTCCTCTACAAATCCCCTGGCCTTTCTCCACCTTCCCCGTCCCCATCATCACCCCGTAGCAACTCGTATCCACCAATCTCATTCCCATTTGGTCGACGACCTGAGAGGAGATGAAATTGTGGATAGCCCCACTATCGATCAGCACCACTACCTCCCTGTCCTGGATCTCCCCCTTCACCTTCATGGTATGATTCGTCGTGAATCCTACCACTGAGTTCAGGGACACCTCAACCAGATCCAAGTGCAGCTTCTCCTCCATCTCCTCCTCTGTCTCCTCCTCCCCTCCCTCCTCAGTTTCCTCGTCATCACAGACGGTGAGAACCTAAAGAGTTCGGTCCTTGCATCGATGCCCTGGCGTATACTTTTCATTGCACCTGAAGCACAACCCCTTTGCCCTCTTCTCCTACATCTCCTTCTCTGTCAGCCGCTTGAAATTTCCCCCACTTCCACTTCCTCCTGTCTTCTCCTTGGTGGCCTCTCGACTCCATCCTATTGCAAGACCCTTGGGTGCTAGATGGGTGGTCGTCATTCTGTAAGTCCCCCCTGTGCTGCTGCTCCTGGCTCCCCTCTCCAGATTCCTCTGATTCTCCACCAATTGGGCCAACTTCATGGCCTCCCCCAAGTCACGGGGCATCAGAACCTTTACTGCTGCTCTGATCTCCGCCTTCAACCCCTTCATGAAATTTCCCTCCAATATTGTATCTGAGAGTTGCTCCACCCTGCTAGCTAGGTGCTCAAATCGCTCCCGGTAGTCAGCTACAGACCCCTCCTGTGTCAGAGCAAAGAACTGCTCATAGAAATCCCCTCCCCAATCAATCTGGAAACGTTCTATAATGCAATCCTTGAATTCTCTCCAGGTCCTGATAGCCCTCCTCTGGTCTCTCCACTGGTACCATGAAAGGGCTTTTCCTTCCAAGCACAAGCCTGCAGCTATCATCTTCTCCTCCTTCGTCAGCCCATTGACGGCGAAGTATCGCTCCACCTTGTAAATCCACCCATAAGCATCCTCTCCTTCGAATATGGACATCTTCAACTTTCTCACCTTCTGATCGCTGCCGCTCCCCCTGATCCTTCCATAGTTTCCCCTCTCCCAAGTGCTGGGTTCCCCCCACGTTTCCCGATCTTCCCTTATCCTGCCATGCCCCAAACCCCCTTCGAAATCCCTCCTTCTGTCTTCAAAATCAGCACCTCGACGGCCATAGTATCCCTCCCGGTGCTCCCACTCAGCACCTCTTGGCTCCCCGCCTCCATAACCTTGTCTTTCTCCGTATCTCCCTCCTCTCTCCTCCCTCTGGAAAGGCTCCAGATGGGGTCTTCCTCTTCCCCCTTCCACGATTTCCACCTCTTCTTCCTCCCTACGGATTTCAGAATTGGTGTTTTTCGCTTCATGGCCCTTTTCCTCAGATGCCGCTGTTTGGGTTTGGAATTCCAACATCTTCTTCATCATGTCCCGTAGATCGGCCACTTGCCCTTCCATGGAAGACATTCTTTCCTCCACGGTTTTCTTGATTTGATTTATCTCCCCTTCGATCCTTTCTTCCTAGACATCCACCTTTTTGGCCGTCATCCCAATCCGGAGTTTGTAGATTCATGAAATCTGCGTTTTGGAGTCAAAAAACAGCAACTTCCCCCCTTTCCAGCCAAAAATCTGCTGCTGGAATTTGCCGAAAACAGCCCTCCACCGGTCCCAAGACTTGCTCTGATACCAACTTGATAGGAAATACTTGAGTTCGCAAGTAATCATATCGGATCTACTTGAGTTCGCAAGCAAACCTAACAATAATTGGTAAAACAGCGAGAAAACACAAGAAAAGTTTGATGGAAAAGCAATCAAACGGTAGATAGTCTTATAGAAAGCAAAGGAAAGCAAGAACGAAAACAAAGATACAATCGATCCTCAATTCGAGAGGAGGATCGTCTCTCCCACAATCTCTAGATAAGAGTCTAGAGCCCAATCCCAAGAAGAAACTCCAAGAAACACAATACTAGGCATTTCCTTCCCTAGCCCTTACCTCCCCTATTTAAAGACTTACCCCCTTTCCAAAAATAACAATTTTCAAATAATTTTAAATTGGGTGGGACCCATGCATAGGCGGCAAGAGGGGGCGTTTTTTTTTTTTTTTCTTTTTGTATACAAAAGCCGGCCCAAGTGGGGCCGGCTGAGGCGGTTCTAGCGGAACCGCCATATCACAATTTCAAAAAATCTGGACAATCTTTGAATTGTGCTTGACCTCTAGAACTCCAAAATTGAAAAACAGAGCATTCAAAATTTACAATGATAATTTCAAATTATGAAGAAAAATGAGGAAGACTAAATATTTGCTAAAGCAAAAAAATTTCTGTCTATAATTCACAATAGTACTAAAACAGTTCTAATATATTTCATACTACGTTAAGACATGATCATTTACCTTGTCCGAATGGTGAGCAGTAGTAGCAACACATTTCCCAGTAACAACATCCCATATCTTGACTGACTTGTCCGCACTTGCACTGGCTAGGACATTCCTGGAAGTTCAACGAGCAGAGTTACAACACAAAAATATATTAACTGTGAATAACAAAAAATTGAAGTATATTGCTTATTGCTCACCTCACCTCCTTGTTCCAGGCAAGACCAAGAACAGAGTCTTTATGGCTATCTTTCCTGTAGAACACTGATTTCTGTTGTTACAAAAACTACATAATTACACAAGTGAAAATTGGCTAGTAACACATACGGATTTCAAGTTTATTGAGAAATGAAAATAATTTACTGAAAGTTTGTCAACTGGCTGTTTAGATATTATAAAAATTGTCAAATGAAGAGCTTCAACTGAGCTTACGTTTAGGCCTTAATTATCCAGAGGTCACAGAAACTGATGGAATTAAGGACTATGTAGAAATAATAAACACTTTTAATAGTTTGTCCACTTATTTTGATTGCGCTTGTCCTTCCCAATAAATTCGAAGCTTGCTAAATTATTATCATTGCATACATGCACTCTTAACATTTCTTTTCTGGCAGAGTTCAAAATAGAAAATAATGATACCTAAAACAATATTTAAGACAACTCAGAAAAGAAATAAACTAACAAAAGAAATACACGAGTTTCAAGTTCAAGTTAATCAGACAGCCAACTCGTGTGTACAGTCTATAAACCACAATATAAGAAAGTGTGCCATTATTTATTTCAAAGAAAAAAATTAAAACCATATTTCAAAAACCAAATACAGTGCAACATCAGGAAAGTAGATGACTGAACCTTTTTGTTTTTTTTCTTCTTGTTTGACACACCCCCCAATACAAGAAATGGCTGTACTTCATCAATCTGTACCAATAAATATGTAATTCTTTAGTAACACTTGATGATTATAACTGAAGTCACCAAAGAAGGATCTCCAAGTTTTTTTTACGACGTCAAAAAGGTTGCAACTAATGAAATACGTACAAGATCAAGATCCCAAATCTCTATTGAAGGTTCCAATGAGCCAACAGCCAGAAAGTTACCTGTTAATTGAAGAAAAAAAAATTGATTCCACTCATGAAAACCAATCTGCAGGATTTTTGAAGGGAGAGAACAGAGGCAAATAGAATCTCTAATAAAAACCAAAATGGCAGAAAAGCGGACATCAAGATGAATTATTTGCAAAATTATATCATTTCTTTTCTCGAATACATGCTTTCAGCAAGACCTTAATAATTTTACAGGCTAAACTTGCACATCTCCTAACATGTATTCTGGGCAATTAGTTGGAAATAGCTCATAAATTATCATCATCAACAATATAGTTAAACCCCATCAATATCAAGCCTTATCTCCAATGTTTTTGTTGAGTGTTATATGAGATGTTAATTTAATTTTGTGCAATAATTTAATTTTGTGCAAATCATTTTGCATACTTCTAGCTATGTCAGGTAAGCTTCAAGTTAGAGAGAAAATTCACTACACACAAATGAAAATAGGGTAAATTACTTGCACGTGCTTAGACGCAATTTACTTTAAATTTAATCAAGAAGTTTCAAAAAGCCTAAATTGTTGGTCAATAAGTTCCAAAACCTTAACTGAAGGCATGTAAAGCTCACTTCCAAAACCTTAACTGAAGGCATCTAAAGCTCAGTGACAGTCTTCTATTGGGCATCAAATTTGAAGTCATGAATATTGGTTTGACTAAAACTTCATTTGATAATTTGCCTTATATTGAGTGATAAAGTTGCAGCTGATCACATAGAGATGGATGAGTTGCTCAGGAAGTGCATTAATTGTTTCGGGTGCAATAATGTAGCCTTCCACTAGTTAAATACATTCCAGTCCCTTGTTACCAAAAAAAAAAAATCAAGTTGATCAATCGAAGCATCAAATGATTTACATCACATAGTCATTCTACTTTTTACAAAATAATCTCAGATTCAGCATTTATTCCCATCATATGTTTAAAGAAAGTAAGGGGGAGAGAGAGAGAGAGAGAGTGGGACAAGGTAAAAGGACACCAAACTTCAATGGTTAAGAGGTGTTTGGAGTTCCTAAAGGAGTGTTTCTAGGAGGAAGTGAGAGAGAGATACCCAAAATGAAATAAAAAAGATAGTGATATGAAGTGCATCTGCACACCATATTCATGAAAATGGGGCTTAGAAGAAGATATGGACGGAGGGAGGAGAGGAAGAGGTAGTGTTGTCAAATCATAGCTTGATTATTTATTGAAGTGAAAAAAGGAAGGAGGGAGGGAGGGGACGCATAGCTTCTCGTGGTTGTGAAGTGTTAAGAGTTTATTGGAGAATTTCTAAGAGAGAAGGGACACACAGATAACCAAAAAATAAGAGAAAAAGAGAGAGATGGAGTGCATGTGCCAACTCCATAACCCAACCAATTCATCAAGATGGACTTAGATAGAGAGATGGACAAAAGGAGGAATGGAGGTAGTGTTGTTAATCTTGGCTTCATTATTTATTCTTGCCATATGTTTAGAGAGAGAGAGAGAGAGAGAGAGAGAGAGAGAGAGCGAAGGTAAAGAGAGGACACTGAACTTCTCGTGAATAAGAGGTGTTGGGAGTTCCTTAATGAGTATCTACGAAAGAAAGGGGAGAGAGAGAGAGAGACGATCAAAAAGTAAGATAAAAAGGAAAGTAGTAGGAGTGCTTATACCAACTCCATAACCCACCCAATTCATCAAGATGGATAGGCTTAAGACGGAGAGACGAACAAAAGAGGAGAGATGGAGGTAATCCATCCCCTCCCCTCCCCTTTCAAGGATGGTTTTTTAGGCAGTATAGGGGAACATTTAAAAGGAGGGATGGAGGTAGGGGGGTAAAACAGGGAAATATTAAGTGAGAGGTTGATGGCCACGGGTTTAGGATTGGTTCAAAGGAGAGAGAGTAGGGAGTGCAAGAGCCAAAAAGAGTTGGAGTGGTTTCCCAACAAACACCCATACCCAATCCGGCCAATGATGGATTGACAATGAATTTGTTTCTCTTCAGGGAAGGAATTAGAGTGTAGAAATAGCGAGAGAACAAAGAATTATAATCTACTATCTTCTTGGCAAGCAGGAGAATATTAATCATCTAATAAGACATTCATTCAGATTATGTGGGATTCAAAAGAGAATAATGCAATAGATGAGGCCATAAATAATTACATCATACAATCCTTATGGACAGAAACAATAGTACGCCCTTATGCTAGCTCATGAGATTCCATGTACGTCAAAATAAGTAACACAACTTTCTCTTTAAAGTGAAACCTATAGAGAGGGGATCATACCACCTCAAGAGGCAAAGAGTGTTATCACTAAAGACTCAAAAGATAATGATACATGCAACTAAACAATATTTCCTTAATCGGATCATAACATCAGACAGTTTATTTTGATCATGGGAGTTTGATTTCATATGAACAAAAACCTTGTGCTAAATTACATGATAAGCATGAAGCTTGAAGAAAGCTTTTGATTAAAAATGAATAATCATGTATTTGGGACTCAGCATAAGGGTTTATCCCAAGAAGGAAAGGCTAGCAGCAATTATTGGTTAACATCAATTTCAGGAAGAGGTTAGATGTGATCATCCCAAGACAACACAAGTAGTAATAATAAAGTAAATGCATAAAAATTTATAACAACATCTATGAAAGCAGTCAAGCAAATAATATAAACATGCACAACAAATACTTTTATTAATTAAAGGAATTTAAATGGTATACAATGAATTTATTCCTATGAAATCACGACAAGGTAGCAACAAGTATAATGCAAATTCTAGAGGATCTACAAGGAAGTTGACACACTATAGGCAGATAACTGAATTGATTAAAGCCAAGCCTGAGCCAATGTCTAAGAATAAGGGACACATCAGTAGGGTGTCAACAGATCCACACAATACAAGGCGACTAGGCCTAGTCATTATAAGCAAGTGAAGTTGATGAGGACATCGACCCGAGATTCCGACATGTGTACCGTCGGAAGAATCGTAGATCGATGGCCACGATTCAGAGTTTATATTTTTGATGTATTTGTATTCATGTATTTTGCTTTGAGTTTTCCTATTGTACCCCTACTAGGAGTTGAGTCTATGTTGTAGCCCAAGGGCACTTTAGTATTTTATTTTCTTCTTTTGGCCTATTTATATGAGGCCCCTTGCATTGTATGAGATGATGAATGATTTATAAAATTTCCTTTTGTCTTCTTCTTCATCTTGTGTGAGCACTAGTGGAGAGAAAGAGAGCTCTAGGAGAGAGCAAGCGAAATACCCATCAACCGGTGGAAGAGTCCTCGGTTCGTGGTTCTTTTATTTTATTTCTTTCCCTATTCTTCTTCTCCTCCCCGCCTCCCACCCGCCGACTCCCCTTAGCCCTCTCACCGCCGGTCACCACCCTACCTAAATAACCCCACAACTCCCCCACCATAAACCCACCCGCCAACCAACCCCACTCGGCCCAAACCCTAGCCATCCCTTCCCCATTGCCGCCGGCCTCCCCACTTGCTCCCTTCAATTATGATGCTTTCAATCATCATAACTCCCTTCCTAAATTAGATCAATCAATTTAAGAGGAGAATTGATTTATTTGAAATTCAAATTTGAATTTCAAATATCTTCCATATGTGGAGATCCAAATAAGGAAAGTTTTCAATCATGAATCCAATTGAAAATAAATTAAATTGGATCTCTTATTTACTTTCCTAATCTACCAAGACCTAATTGGAAACCCTTTAAACCCTCCCATACTCTCCCTCTTCCTCTCTCCATGCCGTCGGCCCCAACATGGGCATTCCCCCATTAATGCTCCATTAAGACCCTAATTACTAATTGATTTGAATTCAAATTCAAATTAAAATCCCTCCAAATCCACTTAAATCTGAAATTTATTTTAGACTTAATATTTTCCTAACTCCTCCCCTAACCCTAGCCGCCCCTCTCCCTTTTTCCTCTTCAAGCCGCCGCCCACCTCCCTCTTCCCCTCTAGTCGGCTAATCTTCCACGACACCTCTCCCACGATCGTCCGATGTTCTCACATGGCGGATCCCGACCATGATCATGGTTTGGTTTTGGATGAACAAGGTAGGGTGATCATCTTGGAGTCACCTTTCTTTGAATTGCACTTTGGAAACGAAGACAACGTTGGAGACTACGTCAACCGCATCACCTACCTATTGGCTTTGTCGCTTGAAGCATACATCCGTCCGAACCCGTGGATAATCGTCGGCCATCCACCACCGCCTCCACCACCGGCTACTTTTCCGTGGGCAAAGATCGTCGGAACCATCTTCTTCGTGGTGATCTCAATTTTAGTGTGGAATATCTTCTCCAAACCAAGCCTAGTCTAGCCGAGTGATTAGTTCTTCAAGGTGAAATTCCCATTATTAAGTTTTGGATTGTTGTTGCAAGAGCAAGTAGTATTACTTTTACCTTTGTTTTATCCAACGAGATTTGGTTATCTTTCATGTACTCCTTCGCCTAAGTAAGTGGAAAACTAAGGTTCTTTAATCGCTTTGAATGTTATCATCATAAGATTATCACTTGGAATACTTTGCCAATTAAAATTTTGAATCTTTATGAGCTCTTTTCATGATTTTACATCAGAAGTATGGTTCTTGTGATTGCTCTAGATAGTTGTCGGTTTTGAGTCGATGGTTACATGTAAGTCCAAAGCTGATGGTCATGGAACCTAAGGTTCTAGCATTGTCGAGTCTGGGTGTGGATGCAGTATAATTGGTGAATTGGCATGAGCACAAATTGCAATTGACAATGTGAATACTAAGCAGCGGGACACTCACAATTCAATGAATGGGCACATCGATGGGATGACGAGGAGTCGTCATTTCATTGTAGAACATAAATGCGTCATGTTGCAGAGACGACGTGTTATCCCAATGAAGGACACGAAGATGTCAGTTCCCTACGATGAACTCGTCATGTAGGGTTCGGTGACTTCCAAAGTGCGACGATTGTGAATTTTTCAAGAGCATGGTTATGGTCAATGACTTGGCAAATGTTAGGCCAACAAGTGCATCAACAATAGTGGGTAAATACTCGTCAAATAAAGGACTTCATGATGGACTAAACGGGCATAGAGACCTATCACCTAGCATTGGATAGTTCACCTAGAAGAGTTCTAGTGCAAGTGGATGTTAGCCCTTCTTTTGCTTGTAAGGTAACCAACCCCACATAAGAGATGTTAGGCTTAGAAACCGATGATGGCAAAAGTGAAGAAAAAAGTAAGTGTTCTAAAGATACCTCTTGCAAAATTCTAACCACAAGGTGTCAATACAGTGGCCATGCACCAAAAGAAAAGGTGTCAGCGACTCCTACAGCCAGCGACACAACGTCGGCCAAGAGCTACTAGGAGGAGAACTTTCAAAATGTCAAATGACCCAACCAACTTAGATTCACTTGAGAAGATGGGTATAAATAGTGGAGAAAGGCAGAAAGGCAGCAATCCCAGTTGTCACACCAACAAATGTTATGCAGGGATAGACAGAGTAGGGGACAGGCAAAGCCTTTACTATCACGTCACCAAAAAGGAAGAAAGGAGACAAGCCATCTTCTCAATATTCTTTTCCTCTTAACATGGAAGGGGGAAATTACTAAGAGAAAAGTAGCCAACAACACCTGACTAGAAACAAGTTGCCAACGGGGTTAACGACTTCAAAGTCAGCGTGGGAAAAGATGTTGCGTAAGGCATTGCCTCATCATACTGGATAACGGTATGGATTGACAATGGACCCATCAGAAAGCCAAGACATTGGCTAAAAAATAGGGTCTCCTCATAGCGACTTTATCAAGATTTTGGCAAAGCCAAAGTTACCAGGAGAGGCAAGGGATAGAACCAAACTATCAACCAAGGCAATTAAAAGAACTTAGTTGATCTAGAAGAAAGTCTTCAATCAATGTGATGAGAAGTAGTGAGCAGGGCAATAAGAGAGTCGTTGGTCATAGCATCGAATGACATCAGTCAGCGACTAGAAGTAATTAGCCAAAATGACAGATGGACTAACAACTCAAGTCTAGAAAGGTGGTCAACATTTAACATAAATTCTATTACATTGAGAAAATTCATGTTACAAATTTGTCTAATTAATCCTTTGGCTTCTCTAATGAACAACCATATTCATGTCAAGCCTACAAAATGATTGGTAGGCGAAGAAACATCTTGTTTTCTTTTTTGAAAGAGGGAAGGCAGGAGAAAATAGAAGGGGGACGAGGGATTGAAGCTTACAAACCAAACAACCCCGAATAACAATAACTAGATTTTTTTACCAAAGAAAATAAATCATCATAGCCAACCATAACTAAAAAATAGTACCTTGGATACATTTACAAGAAATTGCTAGAAGATTAAAATAGAAAAAAACAAAGGTGCAGAAGGATGATATGCATCAAGTTTGAGCAAATTAGGCTTAACTTGGACTCTAAATCGAAAATGAATTAAAAGCTCGAACTTACATCAACTCAAAATAATTCAATTTCGAGAAGAATCAAAATTAGATTTTCATTATGTTATATATATACACAATTAATATGTTTTTCATATTTTATATAAATACTTATTTCGAGACAGAAGTCGAATAAACTCAAATCATATTCGAGCAAATTAGAGAAAATTAAAAAAATGATTTCATGTTTAGAGTGGGGCTCAATATCAATTTCAATTTTGAAATGGAGCTCAAAATTGGATCAAGTGGATTAGTTTCCAGCCTTTTTAAGAAGGTTAATTAGCTGCTAAACCATGAAAATCCAAACGCAAAACTATTTGTAAGTTTTAAATCCGCAACTGTATTTACAAAAGTCAGAGCTATAGAGGTGCTAAATCGTAAAATGGCAAATGCAATACTATTTGTACATTGGACCTGTATGTGATGAGGGCATCAGTAGGAGATTTCGACGTGTTTATCATCGGAGGAATCATAAATCGACGGCTACGATTCGGAGCCTTTACTTTTGATATATTTATGTACTGTCTTATTTTGTATTTCAGTTTTTCTATTTCAGCCCTATGGGTAGTTAGTTTGATGTTGTAGCCCTGAGGGCACTTTAGTCCTGTTTCTTTTTGCTTTTGTTGAGGCCTATATATTAGGGCCCCTCTCTATTGTAAGAGGATGATGATTAGATGAATAAAAATTCTATCTTTTGTCTTCTTCAATGTTGTGAGCTTTGAGAGAAGAAAAAGAACCCTAGGTGAGGGTGATTACAATACCCGTCAGTCTTCGGAAGAGTCCAAACCTCGCAGCTTATCTCTTCCCTCCTCTCCATACATCCGGCCACCCTGCCCATCCTCTCTCCCACCCACCGGCTTCACCCCCTCCTCCACCCAAACCCGCCAGCCTCTTCCCCTAACCCTTACCCACGGTCCCAAAACCCCAACAAGCCGCTTTCCCCGCTGGCCCATGCATCCTCCCGCCGGCCTAACCTTGAATTAAATCTCATATTTAATTTCAATCACCAATTAAAGTAAAGGGCCCACATACATTGAACCTAGACACCCTCCCCCCTCTCTCATATGGTCGGCCCCCTCCTTTGCCTTTTCTCTCTCCAATTTTATCCTTAACCCCTAATTAAATTCCCCATAAACCCTCCTAAACTGCCGCCCCCTCTAGCACTATTTTGGAATAATTTTGAATTTCAAATTATTCATTCCCTCATTTTGGAAGTCTGAAATTAAATTTCATATTTTATAAATTATTCCCTTCCACCTCCCTAGTCCAAAGTCCAAGAATCTTCCACCTACAACCCTAGCCGAAATCCCCCAAGCCCTCTTCCCTCCATCTCTTTTCTCCTCCACTACGTCAAGCACCACCAAGGATCAAGCTCCACCCAACGGCCTACTCTCCGTGTATAGCCGATCCTGAAGTCAACCACGGATTTGCGTATGATTCACAAGGACGAATAGACATTCTTCTATCTCCTTTCTTTGACCCCAACAGGGAGATAGAAGATACCGTCGACGACTACATCAACCGCATCCTCTTCAACTTGACTGAGATTATCGACGAGCAACTACCATCCGAGCAGTGGCAAATCATTGGACGTCCACCAACTTCTCCCACTTCGGATACTTCTCCAGCGAATAATACTGTAGGCGTCTCCTGTTTCCTAATGGCATTACTAGGTTTGCTAATATTCTTCTTCCGCTAACACCATTTTTCATGAGCAAAAGTGAGGGAACTCAAGGTGAAAATTTCTAACTGTTAAACTGTGGATTTCTGTTGTTTATTGCACTAGCTTTGCTATATTATTGTTGTTATTTTAAAGCATCCTTTTAATCTAGTTTGTACATGATTGCTACTACATAAATTCTAACTAAAAATCCTGGAATCTAACTTGGTGAAGCATAACGTTTAACATTAGCAAAGCTGTACAACTTATTATTAAATTCCATAAGCAATTCTTGTTTTCATAAATGTTTCACATCAGTATGGCATAAACTATTGAATACGCAAAAAGTAGGATAATAAGGAATAATGTACCAAACAAGTTTAAGTTATATATAATCGGACATTTTTGTTAGGGTGTTGAGAAAAATTGGCCATTGAGCATCTAAATTTACAACTAGAATATATCCAGACACCAGTGAACAAAGAAGTAAATTTATCAGACACAACAAATAACATATGCATTTTAAACTTTCTAGGAATTATTTATCTTAATAAGTATTGAAGAAAATATGTCCTTTTGAACATGCAATTTTCAACTAACAGAAAGAAAAAAGAATACAGACATTTGTACTGTGTGAAGCAAATAATATGTACTGAGCAATGCAAAGCTCTTTGAACTGAGCCAAGTGAAAACCATATTTAATATTCATTCCATTTGATTAGTATTAAATATATTTGTTCTTCCACAAGTAAATTCAAAGTGAATCATATTCATTGCTTACAAACTAATAAAAAGCAAAAAGATGTAATAGAATAAGTTCAACCCACTCTCAAAAACCCAAGCAACAGAAATTCATAAAGGAGAGCCAAGATTGAAGAAAAAAAATCAGTGAAGTAACAAAAAATATAAAAACTCTTTACCTTTATCACCACCTTTAAGGTTGCAATCCAGCCATGCTGTGCAAAGGGGGAAAGCCGGTAAGATGATATCATGATGCACATACATATTTGAATCTCCATCTCCTGAATCCTCAAAAATCCAAACCTATCAAAACAATATCATTAAACCTGAATACACGAAGAAAAACAGAACTGAGATAAAAAGAACTAGTAATTGAGATCCACAATCATTGAACAATGGCATCTATCTCACGAGGTAAGATGGATGTTCTGCAACTTACAAATATTAGAATTGACTACAAATATTCATAGAATGTATGATGGGGACATCGACAAGAGGTTCCAATGCGTTTATCAGAGGAAACATCGGAGATCGATGGTCATGATGGAGAGCCTTTACTTTTGATGCACTTTATGTACTATTTATTTTTATATTCCAGTTTTTCCGATTATACCCTTATGGGTAGTTAGTTTGCTATTGTAGCCCAAGGTGCATTCTAGTCTGTTTCTTTTGTCATATTGAGGCCTATATATATATGGCCCCTTCTTATGTATTTGGATGATGAATGAATAAAAATTTTTCTGATTTCTCTTTAGAACGTGTGAGTTCTTTGAGAGGTGAAGTCCCAACGAGTGGGCAAAGCATTACCCACCAGTCATTGGAAGAGTCTGTGACTCGTGGTCGTTTCTTTTTCTTTTCCTTTCCCCCTCTTCGCCCCCCCCCCCCCCCACCCATCAGCTTCCCTTGGCCCAACCACCACCGGCTGGCCACCCAAGCTCCACCTCCTTTAGATCCACGTGACCCCCAAATCAACCCTCCCCAACCCCTCCACCCGTCAGCCCACCCTGCCCCCATCCCGAACCCGACGCCCCCCTTCCCTCTCTTCCTTGCTGCCGGCAACCCCCGCCCCAAAATAATCCCATCATTAAGGTGATTTCAATCATCTTAATGACTTCCTAAATTAGCTCAAGCAAGAAAGGAAATAGGGAGCTATTTGAAATTTCAAATTTGATTTTCAAATACTTTCCATATTTGCCATCCCTAATTTAGGAAATCAATTAAATCTAGGTCTAATTTAAATTCAAATTAGATTCAATTTAATTATGCCTCTCCCTAAATTGTGAGACCTATTTGGAAGTTTTAAGTCCAATCCCCTCCCTCTCTCTCTATACTGCCCCCCCCCCCAAAATAATGGGCTTCCCATGCTTTGCAGTTTGAATTCTAAATTTTATTTGAATTTAAATTCAAATCCAAATTAAGTTCCCTCCAAAACCACTTAAATCTGAATTTAATTTCAGATTACATTATTTCCCCTTCACCTCCCCTCTCTCCATCTCTCCCCACCCGAGACCCCCACCCGCCCCCCTCTTCCCCTTATATTTTCAAGCCACCGGCCACCATTGTTTCCAAACATCAAAGAGATATTGTCCGTGGATGGCGGATCCCGAGGTTGACCACGGCTTTGCTTATGATGTGTATGGACAAATAGACATTCTAAAATCACCGTTCTTTGATCCGGGATTTGGCTTCGACTACACCGTGGAAGAATACGTCGAACGTATCCTCTACACCTTGGAGGACATCATCGACGACCAGCGACCATCCGGATCTTGGCAACTTATCGGACGATTCACTCCTCCACCGCCAACTACCTTCTTAGTGGCATCGTTCGGTGTGCTGAAAGCCTCTCTCCGTTAAACCTTTACATTGAGTGTGAGTGAGAATTGTACCTCTCGGTGAACTTTCTAAATATTAAACTTTGGATTTTATTATGGAATATATAGTGTTATTGTAACATTTTCTGAATTTTCTTAACTTGTTCTAATCTCCAAGTCTTGTGACTGCATGCCAAAACAAAATTGATAATTAAGAATTCTTTTAATCATGTTTTATGGTTCATTAATCTTAAAGTAGCAAGATTCATAATATTTTTATTAATTTAATTGCAATTCTTGTTGGTTTCACATCATCTTGGTCTCAGAGCATGGTAGGCATAGGTGACATGTGCTAGAAATCATCCTAGGAGTTTACCTTACCAACCATATGTTTGTGCATCCATTCCATCAACTAGATAATTTAATTTGTTGTGTTTACTTACTGTCCAGAACTTTTCTACTTCTTTTAGTGGCCTTTAGGAGAGTCTAACTTAGTGTTTAAATGTTGTCCTCACTCTAGAGACCTCCCTAAACATCCAGACAACTTAGCATATTGCTGTAGTTTGTCGTCCTTATTATTTCTGCATCATTTAGTTGCATTTAGATGAGTATATCTAGTGTCTAAGTGCTGTCCTCTACCCCTTTACCCTCCCTTAGTGTCCCCTAACATCCACCAATGGATTCGGAGCAAATTCAGCGGACATTAGACCTGATTGTAGGACAACCAGGCACCGTCACTAAGCAAATTAGGGAAACCCAAGGGGAATTAGCTGACTTTAGGAGAAAAGCGGGAGAGCGGCTTGATAACATCAAGCGTTTAGGAAACCCAGCAATCTACACCCCCTCCAGGCCTCATTCTCCCTACGGTGATGAAACCCGGACTGATTATGGACTGCCTCGAGATTACTATCGTCACAACCATAGGCCCAATCAGGAACCTATAGGACACGATACACCTTGGAGAGATAACAATGTCCAACTGCTTGAATATCTGCATAGATGCCCCCTCGTTCGATGGCACGTTAGGTCATCAGGTTTTTCTAAACTGGCTTAAGGGTATGGACAGTAATTTTAAGTGGTATAACATCTCGGAAGAGAGAAAGTCCGATTTGCTGAAATAAAATTGATAGGAAGGACTAATCAGTATTGGGCTAACCTTGAACACATGCGCGAGACCTGAGGAGAGTACCTATCACTGATTGGAGAACCATGAAACAAGAGTTGAAACAAAAATACCTCCCTCCTTCATACTACCCTAGACTCTTAGATCGTTGGAATAGGTTAACCCAAGGTAGCAAACCGGTTAAGGAGTACATTTCTGCTTTACAATGACTTTATGATCCGTTGTAGTGGTGAAGAAACCACCACTCCTGCCCAACTTTTTCTATGATTAGAGCCGGATTAAGAGACCTTAGGAATGAACTTTTTGCCAGAGGAGTAACCACCTTAGAAGCCGCTTGTAGTCTTGTGTTAGACCTAGAAGAATCTAGAAGTCATGCCCATTCTAGGAACCAAGACTCTCGTCCTAATCCATTCAAATCCTCCTCTAGCCAACCACAAAACAAACCAACTGGCCTCGTAACCAGTCGACCCACTGCTGGGTCTTTCCAATCCCGCTCTAACTACAAGGGCAAAACCCCTAAACGAGAGACACTCAAAACCCCCGCAGGAACTAAGTGCTTTCGATGTCATGGGTATGGACACATTGCCTCTCAATGTTCCAACCCGTATAAAGTCACGATAATCGAGAAAGTGGTAGACGAAGAGGAAGAACCTGACACTGATTTGGTTCATCATGTGGACGATGACGAAGACTTCTTCGGTGATGAGAACCCCGTGGAGCTCCAAGTTGTTAGATGTGCCTTGTCCCAACCTAAGCCGAGCGATGATTAGCGCAGGACGTCTATTTTCCACACCTTTACCAAAATTGGAGACAAAAACTGTAAAGTCATTATTGACAGCGAAAGTTGCATCAACGTTGTCTCCTCCACAATGATAACCAGACTTAACCTGAAGTCGACACCCCACCCGAACCCCTATAAGGTTGCTTGGATTAATTCAACCGCCATAGAAATTAAAGAAAGGAGCCTTATCCCTATTGAGTTCGTGGGATACCAAGAAAAGATTTGGTGTGACGTTCTGACTATGGATGTTGGTAAGATTATCCTCGATCACCCTTGGTTGTTTGACAACGATGTCCACATTTATGGGAGATCAAATACCTGTGTGTTTGAACATAACGGTAAGAAGATCAAGCTCTTACCCTCCCAACCCAAGCCTAGTAAGGATGAAGTTAAGCCTACCCTTGTTAAGCCTAATAAAGGTCTAAACCTCTTGACTGCAAAGGAAATGGATGTTGAGTTTCATCAAGGATCCCCCGTGTATGCCCTGGTAGCTAGGGAAGTAAGTGCTGACCAAGAGGAACATGTTCCCGATGAAGTTAAACCCCTCTTAGAGACGTTTTCTGACTTCTCAGAAGACTTACCCAATCATCTCCCACTCCTTAGGGACATCCAACATGTCATCGATCTTGTTCCGGGAGCCTCCCTACCCAACCTCCCTCATTATCGCATGAACTCAACGTAACATGCTGAGCTGAAGAGATAAGTGGACGAGATCCTGCAACGTGGGTTCATCAAAGAGAGCCTTAGTCCTTGTGCTGTCCCCGCCCTTCTGACCCCCAAGAAGGATGGATATTGAAGAATGTGTGTTGATAGCTGCGCTATCAACAAAATCACGGTCAAGTATCGTTTCCTCATCCCTCGTCTGGATGACATGTTACATATGATGACAGGAGCCACCTTATTTTCTAAGATTGACCTTAAAAGTGGCTATCACCAAATTAGAATCCGCCCGGGAGACGAATGGAAAACCGCTTTTAAGATCAAGGATGGATTATACGAATGGACAGTTATGCCTTTCGGTCTAAGTAATGCACCAAGTACATTTATGAGAGTTATGACCCAGGTCCTCAGACCCTTCTTAGGAAAGTTCGTAGTAGCCTACTTCAATGATATACTGATCTATAGTAATTCGGTGGATCAACATATCAATCACTTAAAGCAAGTTTGTGAAGTTTTGAGGAAAGAACAATTGTATGCGAATCCTAAGAAGTGTATGTTCCTTACTGATCACGTAATTTTTCTTGGATTTATAATATCCTCCCAAGGTATATCCGCTGACCCCGAGAAAATGCGAGCAATTAATGAGTGGCCCGAACCAAAGAATATCAGAAATGTTAGGAGTTTTCATGGACTGACCACATTTTATCGGAGGTTTATTAGGAACTTTAGCACTATGGTGGCCCCAATAACAGATTGCCTAAAGAAAGAAGAATTTCTTTGGACTGCTTCTGCCACTAAGGCATTTGAGGAAATAAAAAGACGAATGTTGGAAGGCCCTGTCATGAAATTACCTGAATTCTCTAAAGTTTTTGAGGTAACCTGTGATGCTTCTGGAATTGGCATCGGTGGAGTCCTATCCCAAGAGGGATATCATGTCGCTTACTTTAGTGAGAAGTTGAATGATATTCGGCAGCAGTACTCCAACTATGATAAAGAGTTTTATGCTATCATACAATCTCTCAGGTATTTGAGACACTATCTACTTCCGCAGGAATTTGTAATCTTTTCGGATCATGAAGCGTTACGATACATTAATTCTCAAAAAGAAACTCATTGCACGACACGGAAGATGGGTTGAGTTCCTGCAAGAGCATACTTACACCATTAGGCATAAAGCAGGATCGAAAAATAAGGCTGCAGACGCCTTAAGTCGTCGAATAATGATCACTAAAGAAATGAGGACTAAAGTGACTGGATTTGAGCAAATTAAGGAAGACTATATAAAGACTGCCCTGATTTTAAGGAAACATATTTATTACTGACGACTGGATGTAAGCGAATAATCGATGATTTCTTTTTGGAGGATGGATACCTTTTCAAGTCCCAAAAGCTTTGCATACCGAAATCTTAGCTGAGGGAGTTCCTTGTATGGGAAATACACGCCGGAGGGCTCGCTGGTCATTTTGGACAAACTAAAACTACCGCATCTGTAGAACACCGATTCTATTGGCCTGGTCTGAAACGTGACATTAGTAAGCTGGTGAATAGATGTCATACTTATCAGCTAGCTAAACAACGAAAATAGAATATGGGACTCTACACACCACTCCCTATACCTAATTGTCCTTGGCAGGATGTGGGTATGGATTTCGTCCTAGGCCTGCCCAAGACCCTTAGGAAACATGATTCAATCTGTGTGGTCGTTGACCGCTTTTCTAAAATGGCTCATTTCCTCCTGTGTTCTAAAACCTTTGACACTTCTCGGATTGCCAAGTTATATTTCGATGAAATTGTTAGACTACATGGACTACCCAAGACTATAGTGTTCGATCGAGACGTTAAGTTCACTAGTTACTTTTGAAAAACCTTATGGCTCAAGATGGGTACGAAGCTCCAATTTTTCACTGCATTTCACCCCCAAACTGATGGGCAAACCGAAGTTGTTAATAGGAGCCTGGGTAATCTTCTAAGGACCTTAGTAGGAGAACATGTGTGGGATTCCAAACTTCAAGTAGCTGAGTTTGCTTACAACAATTCTGTTAACCGAACCACAGGCCTGAGTCCCGCTGAAATTGTGTATGGATATAAGCCTAGACAGCCTATAGATTTAATCCCCATGTGTCCTAAGATTAGAGCATCAGAGTTTGCATCTGCATTCACATCTCATCTCCAAGAATTGCATAAGGAAATCAATAAAAGAATTCAACAAAGCAACGCTCACTATAAGTGTAATGCTGATCGTAAGAAAAGATTTAAAGAATTTGAAATTGGAGATTTTGTAATTGTACGAATTCGTCCGAAGCGGTTCCCTCACGGATCCGTTAAAAAGTTGCATGTTAGGAGTCAGGGCCTTTTAAGATAATTTCAAAAATAAACAGTAATGCTTATGTGCTAAACCTTCCTGAACGATTTAATATAAATCCTACATTTAATATTGAAGATTTAGTAACCTTTGAGGTATCGGAGCCTTGTGTGAACCCACCCAGTGAGATCCCCAACCCACCTCCACTCCCCAATCTACCCCATTTACCTAATGCAAAGAGGGTTGAAGCTATACTTGACGATGAAATCATTTCCACGAAGGAAGGTGGGTGCCAAAGGTACTTGGTTCATTGGGAAGGAAAGCCGGTGACACAGTACACGTGGATTGAGCGGGATGAGCTACAGAGGTTGGATCCAGATCTGCTAGAGCTATACGAGAGCTCCCGAGTTGTTTACTCGACAGGGTCTAGTTCTCTCCCACCCAGGGAGAATGATGGGGACATCAACAAGAGGTTCCGACGCGTTTATCAGAAGAAACATTGGAGATCGATGGCCATGATGGAGAGCCTTTACTTTTGATGCACTTTATGTACTATTTATTTTTATATTTTAGTTTTCCCGATTATACCCCTATGGGTAGCTAGTTTGCTATTGTAGCCCAATGGGCATTCTGGTCTGTTTCTTTTGTCATATTGAGGCCTATATATATAGGCCCCTTCTTATGTATTTGGATGATGAATGAATAAACATTTTTTTTATTTCTCTTTAGAACGTGTGAGTTCTTTGAGAGGTGAAGTCCCAAGGAGTGGGCAAAGCATTACCCACCAGTCATTGGAAGAGTTCGTGACTCGTGGTCGTTTCTTTTTCTTTTCTATCCCCCCTCTTCCCCCCCCACCCGTCGACTTCCCTTGGCCCAACCACCACCGGCCGGCCACCCAAGCTCCACCTCCTTTAGATCCACGTGATCCCCAATCCAACCCCTCCACCCGTCAGCCCACCCTACCCCCATCCCGAGCACAACGCCCCCCCTTCCCTCCCTTCCTTGCAGCCGGCAAAGCATTACCCACCAGTCATTGGAAGAGTTCGTGACTCGTGGTCGTTTCTTTTTCTTTTCTATCCCCCCTCTTCCCCCCCACCCGTCGGCTTCCCTTGGCCCAACCACCACCGGCCGGCCACCCAAGCTCCACCTCCTTTAGATCCACGTGATCCCCAATCCAACCCCTCCACCCGTCAGCCCACCCTACCCCCATCCCCCCTTCCTTGCAGCCGGCAACCCCCCCCCCCCCCCAAAAAAATAATCCCATCATTAAGGTGATTTCAATCATCTTAATGACTTCCTAAATTAGCTCAAGCAAGAAAGGAAATAGAGAGCTATTTGAAATTTCAAATTTGATTTTCAAATACTTTCCATATTTGCCATCCCTAATTTAGGAAAGTCAATTAAATCTAGGTCTAATTTAAATTAGATTGGATTTAATTATGTCTCTCCCTAAATTGTGAGACCTATTTGGAAGTTTTAAATCTCTTTCCAATCCCCTCCCTCTCTCTCTATGCCCCCCCCCCCACAAAAAAAATAAAGGGCTTCCCATGCTTTGCAGTTTGAATTCTAAATTTTATTTGAATTTAAATTCAAATCCAAATTAAGTTCCCTCCAAAACCACTTAAATCTGAATTTAATTTCAGATTACATTATTTCACCTCCCTCCTAAACCTAGCCACCCCTCTCTCCATCTCTCCCCACCCGAGACCCCCACCCGCCCCTCTCTTCCCCTTATATTTTCAAGCCGCCGACCACCATTGTTTTCAAACATCAAAGAGATATTGTCCGTGGATGGCGGATCCCGAGGTTGACCACGGCTTTGCTTATGATGCGTATGGACAAATAGACATTCTACAATCACCGTTCTTTGATCCGGGATTTGGCTTCGACTACACCGTGGAAGAATACGTCGACCGTATCCTCTACATCTTAGCGGACATCATTGACGAATAGCGACCATCCGGATCTTGGCAACTTATCGGACGATTCACTCCTCCTCCACCGCCGACTACCTTCTCTTGGATCAAAGCCGTTAGTGTTGCTACCATCTTAGTGGCATCATTCGGTGTGCTGAAAGCCTCTCTCCGTTAAACCTTTACATTGAGTGTGAGTGAGAATTGTACCTCTCGGTGAACTTTCTAAATATTAAGCTTTGGATTTTATTACGGCATATATAGTGTTATTGTAGCATTTTTTGAATTTTCTTAACTTGTTCTAATCTCCCAGTCTTGTGACTGCATGCCAAAACAAAATTGATAATTAAGAATTCTTTTAATCATGTTTTATGGTTCATTAATCTTAAAATAGCAAGATTCACAATATTTTTATTAATTTCCTTGCAATTCTTGTTGGTTTCACATCAATGTGAGACATGAAGGACATGAAATTTTCTTAACTCCAAATGATCCTTAGACCTTGTTCTAATAGTTTATAGGAGAAAATCTGAGTTCTTAAAGTACAACACATCTTAGAAATATGTTCATCAGCAAAATAGGGCAGATATCAAGGATAATCTCATTTGAACCAAAAAGCATAGCAAGTTCACATTATCTAATATGTTTTTTTTATCAGGGAAATTCATAAATTGCAAACCAATCAGTAGCTATCTAATCTGTTAGAATCCAGCCGTTCCTAGCGCAAATGATCCGACGGTCATAGAGAGCAATCCGTGGAAAGCTCTCATAAATCACGCCAGAGATAATTGACTCCTTTCCATAATGAAAGAAATAACTTAGGAAAGAATATATTAGAGATATTATGCGTTAAATCTGTAATTACTTGTTTTTGTATTGAGATATCTTGTATAGATCTATAAATAGGGAAGAATTTATGCAATAAAGAAAAGCCTTTTCTTCTCAAACCTCTGATTTCTAACATGGTATCAGAGCGTCGGAGGAATTGAAGAAGAAACTATCGTGAAGAAGAGGCCTTCATTGCCCTAGAAGCTTGTCGTTGAAACCAGCAACGCCAATTTCCTCCGCGTACGGGATAGAGCCGAAGGAAGCCTACCTGTGGCTCAAAAAGGAAGGAGCCGAGCGGCTCTCTTCGTTCGAAGCCAACGAAGACGAAGCCGGACGGAACCTTGCGTGCGCATACGGAGCAAACCCTCTTCGGGCGGGACGCAGCCATGAAGTAGCTAATCCAAGTATCGTAACTTCCGATCAGACAGAAGGGAGAAGTCATCAAAGGAGCGTAGTCGAATAGCCACAAAGGAGCCGAAGAAAGACCTCCTGCGAAGCAACGAAGCCGAACAGACCCGACGACTCCCGCTCGGAGGAGCCCCGTGCCCTATTCTGATCTGAGCCTTTAAAGGCTTGGTTCAGTCCGATTCGATTTATTAAACCCAAAAAAAACACAAAAAACACAAAAAATCAACCTTTATTGTCGAACAGGAAAAATTATTTTCTGGGAAGCCTTCATTGCTACCCAATGTCAGAAATTAATTCCTTCCAAAGCATTGATCAAACTGAGAAATCGATGGTGCACCAAGGACGAGGTGACCTCCAAAGCATGCAACCTTCCTATCGTCTAAATGGGAAGAACTACCTAAAGTGGTCTAAATTTGTGAAGACCTACTTGAAGGGGAAAGGGAAAATACACCACCTCCTTGGAGAAGGACCAAAAGAAGGAGATCCTAAATTTGGGGCATGGGATGAAGCAGACTCCATGATTATGTCATGGTTGTGGAATTCCATGACTCCAGAAATCAGCGATACATTTATGTTTCTTTCCACTACAAAAGACATGTGGGATGCTGCAAGACAGACCTCCTCCAAAGCTTGTGATGCGGCTCAAATCTTTGAAATTAAAGTCAAAGTTGGAAGCACAAAGCAAGAGAGTAAGACTGTGATGGAGTATACCACCCTTCTACAAAATTTATGGCAAGAACTTGATCACTACATATGCATAGAAACCAGATGTCCAGAAGATGCTGCGATCTTAAAGAACTTTATTGAAAAAGATAGAGTTTATAATTTCCTTGCAAGACTAAATGCAGAATTTGATCAGGTTAGAGTCCAGATCCTCGGCAAAGAGGAGACGCCATCACTTAATGAAACTATTTCTCTTATTTGCACGGAAGAAAGCCGGCGAGGAGTAATGTTAGAACCAAAGGTCGTTGAAAGTTCAGCAATGGTGATGAACAAAGAATCATCATGGAAGGAGAAAGGTAAAGATTCCTCAAAATTTAAAGACAAAGACTCACTTTGGTGCAGTTATTGCAAGAAGTCAAGACACACAAAGGAAATGTGTTAGAAAATACATGGAAAACCCCCCAATAAGGAGTGAAATCAAAGAAATGAAACAAGGAGCACGTCGCATGCCAACAACACTACAAGTCAGCCCAACCCAGAAGCACAGTCTAGCCTTGGAGAATTCAATAAAGAAGATATTGATAAACTGAAACGACTCCTAGTGTCTCTTGAAAACCAAATGCATCTTCTTCACTTGCACTCTCAGGTAAGTTTTCAATTTCTATTAGTTTAAGTGCCTCTAGAAATTATTTAAAGGAATCATGGATCATTGATTCAGGAGCCACAGATCACATGACACATTCACTTACCCATCTCATCAACTATACTCCTTGTCCAAACAACAAGAAAATCATCACTGCTGATGATTCTCTTACTACGGTAGCAGGTCAAGGAGACATAATATTATCTCCCTCACTCACCCTGAAAAATGTGCTCCACATACCTTAATTATCCACAAACCTAATATCAATACAAAAACTTACCAATGATCATAATTGTCAAGCCTTATTTAACCCCACTTATTGCTTATTTCAGGACCAGAGATCGGGGAAGAAGATTGGACTTGCTAAGGAGAAAGCAGGACTGTACTACTTGGAAGAACCAAACCAATCTAAAAATAGATGCTCTATGTTATCCCTAGTTGATAAGAATTTCACTATTTGGCTTCATCATTATAGGTTAGAACACCCATCTTTTGATGTCCTAAGACATATGTATCCACAACTTTTTCAGAAATTAAAAAATAAATATTTTCATTGTGAGACATGTGAGTTAGCTAAACATAAAAGAACCTCCTTCCCAAACAAAAATGAGAGATGTGATACTCCTTTCTACCTTATTCATAGTGATATATGGGGACTCTCAAAAATCCCCAATATTTATGGGGCACGCTGGTTTGTATCATTCATTGATGATTGCACAAGAGTCTCTTGGATCTATCTCCTTAAAAATAAATCTGATGTTAGCACCAGTCTTCCCATCTTCCATACCATGATCAAAAATCAATTCAGGGTAAAAATAAAGAGATTTCGCTCCGATAACGCTAAAGACTATTTCAACCAAACACTGTCCTCCTACTTCCAAAGTGAATGGATCATCCATGAGTTCTCCTGTGTTCACACCCCACAACAAAATGGTGTTGCAAAGAGAAAAAATGGTCACCTTCTAGCCTCCACCCGAGCTTTCCTACTTCACTATAATACACTCAAATCCTATTGGGGGGAAGCTCTCCTAACTGCGACTTATCTCATAAACCAACTACCTTCAACAGCCCTAGGACTCAAAACTCCGATGGAGATTTTGTCCTCATTCTACCCCGAGTTTCGAACACATCATAATCTTACACCCAGAATCTTTGGATGAACTGCCTATGTTCATATTCACAACCAGGAGAAGAAAATTAGATCCAAGAGCACTCAAATGCATCTTTGTTGGCTATTCAGCTGCCCAAAAAGGTTATAAGTGTTATCATCCACCCACAAGAAAAACCCTTGTCTCTATTGACGTTACCTTTGATGAACAAAATTCATATCTTTCAAATTTCATCTTCAGGGGGAGACTGAACATGAGGAAGATGAGAAAAATGAACTAGCACCTCTTGATCTTCCTCCACCACCTCAAACCAATCCACCTGAAACCCAGGATAGGGAAACAAATGATAAAGCTGTCATTAGATTTGGGAAGGTTTACTCCAGGCGTACAAGCTCAAGTTGTGCTCCAAAGCAGATCCAAGAATCTGAACTATCTCCTAGAAATAAGGTAAGCTCACCACCTCCCTTATACCCTATAACCAACTCTATATCCTTCAACAACTTCTCATCCTTACACAAAAATTTCTTGGTTACATTAGAAGATATCCATATTACTAAGGATATTTCTGAGGCCTTATCTGATGTAAATTGGAAAAATGCCATGAAGGATGAAATGCAGGCCCTAGAGAAGAACAAGACATGAGAAATCATCAATCTACCGACAGGGAAAAAATCGGTCGACTGCAAATGAGTGTTCTCTGTAAAATACAAAGCCGATGGCACACTGGAAAGATACAAAGCAAAACTAGTGGCGAAAGGTTACACTCAGACATATGGCATTGACTACCATGAAACTTTTGCACCAATAGCTAAGATGAACACTGTCAGAATTCTACTCTCAATAGAAGCCAAGTACAATTGGCATATGGAACAATTGGATGTAAAAAATGCATTCCTACATGGGGATCTGGAAGAATAAATATTTATGAAAATACCACCAGGATTTAAGGAAAATTCTGGAGGTAACAAGGTGTGCAAATTAAAAAAGGCTCTATATAGGCTCAAACAATCACCTAGGGCCTGATTTGAAAGATTCTCTAAGTTTATGCTCCTTAATGAGTACAAACAAAGCCAAGGGGATCACACACTATTCTTTAAACACTCAGACTCAGGGGAAGTCACGATATTGCTAGTGTACGTGGATGATATTATCGTGACTGGAGATAATGAAAAGGAGAAAGAAAGTCTAAGGAAAAGTCTTACCAAGGAATTTAACATCAAAGAACTTGGTAGACTAAAATACTTTCTTGGAATCGAAGTAACTCACTCCAGCAAAGGAATCTTCATCTCACAACAAAAGTACATTAAAGATATTTTAAAAGAAACAGGGAAACTAGCCTGTAAGCCAGCACCGACACCAGTAGAACAGAATCTCAATTTGGGAGAAGCTAAAGAAGAACCAGATGTAGATAAAGGAGCCTACCAAAAACTTGTAGGAAAATTGATTTACCTTTCCCACACAAGACCAGATAAAGCATTTGCTGTCAGTATGGTGAGTCAGTTTATGCAAGCTCCAAAGCTGGTCCATATGCAAGCAGTAGAAAGAATACTGCACTATCTTAAAGGTAACCCAGGAAAAAGGATTCTCTTTAGAAGAGACCAAGAAATAACCCTAGAAGCATACACTGATGCTGATTATGCAGGATCGTCAGTAGACAGAAGATCTACTTCTGGGTATTGCACCTTCCTTAGAGGAAACCTAGTCACATGGAGAAGCAAGAAGCAGAACGTGGTGGCAAGATCCAGTGCAGAAGCAGAATATCAAGCTATGGCCCTAGGAATATGTGAGCTACTGTGGATCAAGATGATTCTAGAAGACTTAAGGATTAAGTGGAATGATCCCATGAAACTACATTGTGACAACATATCAGCAATCAGCATAGCCCACAATCCAGTTCAGCATGACAGGACCAAATACATAGAAGTTGACAGACATTTCATTAAAGAAAAACTGGACAACGGTCTAATATGTATCAACCATGTCTCATCAAAAGATCAACTTGCAGATATCCTTACCAAAGGATTGGACAACTCGGCCTTTCTCAGAATGATTGACAAGCTGAGAATGATAGATCCATATTTCCCAGCTTGAGGGGGAGTGTTAGAATCCAACCGTTCCTAGTGCAAAGGATCCGACGGTCACATAGAGCAATCCGTGGGAAGCTCTCATAAATCACGCCAGAGATAATTGATTCCTTTCCATAATGAAAGAACTAACTTAGGAAAGAATACATTAGAGATATTATGCGTTAAATCTGTAATTACTTGTTTCTGTATTGAGATATCTTGTATAGATCTATAAAAAGGGAAGAATTTATGCAATAAAGAAAAGCCTTTCTTCTCAAACCTCTGAATTCATAAATTGCAAACCAATCAGTAGCTATCTAATCTATTAAATAAAATACTATTTTAGTCTAGTTGTTGCTGCTTGAACTGGGCATATTTAGAGATATCATAAATTGTTGTTCAAACAAGAAACTGCCGCATATGAGGTTTTTTTTTCAGAGGAATAACCAAAAATTACTCATGGATACAAACATCTCTTTAGTAGACTGCGAAAGAGCTAAAAACACTTCTCATTGGGGATAAAATTATTTCCAACATACAAACAAGTGATGGAATCGAGATGCAAGTATCGGTAATGGTGCTAAATTAAAGAAAAAATTCAGGGCATACTATTGCAAGACCTTTTTAAAATTAATCAATGGATCACGAATGGTGTTGCCAAATACCTTACTATTTTTCTAATTTAGAATGGCTATTAAATTTCATCTTTTTAGAACCACTACAATTAGCGAAGTAAAAGTGTCCAAAATAACATTTCGGAGTCTTAGCACCACCAAAAGAAAATTTACATGGGTAACCCGAAATATCTCCTAAGAACTTTAAAAAATTGTCTCAAGCATACATCTATGATAACCTCTCTTGAGAACTTTAGAAAGTTGTCTCTAAGCATAAGAGTCGGTGGTGCAAGGCTTAAATAGTAGTAGGGTGGTTCTCTCTCATTGCGTTAAAAGTAAGTTCTATTATGTTATCAAAACAACGATAATGTTGTCAACAAATGGTAATGTCATTCTGGAATTGACTTTTAGAATCAATAGAAATTTATTTAGGGCAATGAATTAGATTTTCTATAGAATACATAAAAGAATTAGGTTCCTTCACGGCTTTCCCATAAAAATCAGTGTGTTCTTGCTGTTCTTGCTCCTGAACCGTTGAAAAATAACAATTCAATTGTTGTTATTAGGTTTTATGTAGGGAACAACAAAAGGTATTGGCTAGCCAGCAATTGCTGGAGGGTATCATATGATAGTAGGGGCTTAGCAGAGGTGGGCGGGGTGAGGGAGGTGGTCGAACCATTGACAGGCCTTCTATAGAACCCATAAACAATGAAAGGGTGGTAGGCGATAACAGAGGGAGAGGGAGAGAGAAGTAAAATTTTAGGCAAGGATTCTGATTGCTTTTTTTGTAAAATTTAAACATTAAATAGCTATATTAAAACACTGAAAAATATCAAAGTTGAAATATCATAATTTAAATTGTGAATTCTAGCACACTAAAGACTGTGCAGACAATTTCAAATGAGCAATTATAATTTGTTCCCATTTGGACAATCACAAAACCTAAAATATATTTTAAGAAGTTCAAACCAAATATCTATTAACTCTATCTTGATTGTTATATCACAGTAAGGTAACCCCATTTTTTATTCTACCTTGGAGGGAAGATCTTCTCATTTTTGTCTTCTTCTCAGCTTCTCACTTTGTTGATCGAGTATCCTCTATGAGTTGTTTTCTTTTGGATGGCCCACCTTCTATGGGAACCATGGTTTAAATTACGCAGTTAGAGATTTGCCTCAATGCAATTTTTTAAAAAAGGCAATCAGGCATATACCTCATGCTTACTAGATGAGGTTTACGCCTTAGTTGGGGTGAGGCACATCTCAATGCTGTAGTTGGGGTGAGGCGCACCTCAATGCACACTTCAGCACAACTTTAACTCAATTTTAAAGAGGCGTGAGTCTCAAGATTATACTTAAACAAAACCAAACTAGAGATGAACCAAATGACCTCAAACTCATAGCGGCACGCCGCAAGCCTCAAGACTCTCACGCATGCATTTGATCCTATTGCATCGCCGTCGTTCCTAACCCACCATCGCTTCTCCTCCAAAGCCTCTCCTTTTTCTGTTGGAATCCTTTGTTTATTATTATTATTATTATGAGAAACAGAAAAAAAAACAATCAACTTCAATAATAATTCTAATAGAGACCCTCTTAAGTGATGAGAGTATGGGAGACTTTTAAATTCATAAATTATAACTTTAGACTGCTTGTTTAAGAATGAACTAAGAGTAGGAGAGATTATTTATTTAGCGTTGTCTATTACTTTGTACGACTTTTAATAGTTTTACTTTTAACTTTTTATGATCTTACTTTAATATTAAGATATTACTTATTATTTCATATTTGTCAATAGTTTAATACTTCAATTTTGAGGCATAAGCCAAAAAAAGCCTTGAGTCTTATATCTTGCCTCATATAAAGATAACGCCCCAATATCCAATTGTTCCATTTCAAACTTTGATCAAGACAAGTAGTTCTGGAAAAAATATTGGTCGAGCTAACTTAGCGACAAGAGTTTCAAATGTTGTAATTATTACGGAAAGTTATTCTTTTATTAAATCCTTCTAATCAACCATTTTATTGGTCATCAATTCTATCATGTTGAGAAGATATTTCTTCAATCATCTAATAATCTCGCCTCATAGTTATAGTTCCCATGCTCCATAAAATCACCGAGATTATCATCCCTAAAGGCTCTTCTTCCTCTCTTAACCTCACCACCTCACTCTCCGTCGAATTTTGGTTACTTAAATTAGATAAATTTGAACTTTGAAATTTGAACTAATCGCATTGTACTAACTTGTTCATGCTGTATGATCTTTAATTAAGCTACCTAATTTAATCCCGAGAATTAATGAATCAAATATGATCTAATCTTCATTTAGGATCGTACTATACGATCATCGATCATATGTGACAATGGACGAACTTGGATCGTACTAGACGATATATGATTCGATTGAACTAATCGTACTATACTATTGTTTATTCGTACAGCACGATCAGCGAAGGAATTGAACTGATCGTATTGTACTACTATTCATTGTACAATACTAACAATGGTAGAATTGAACTAATCGTACTGTATGAAACTGAAAATCGTATTGTAGAAACAAAAGACTTAAAATGAAATTTAAGGTTTTTAGAGCCCACTTTTTAAACTCTTTTGTGGCTTGTGAGAACAAATCTTTTGGCAATCAATTGACTTTTTTTTTCTTGTGTAAAAGCTTGGAGGGAGTTCACATTCACAAGGGAGAGAGAGGAGGTGAAGTTGAGAGAGTCAAGAGAGTGTGAAAGGGTTCACACGGTTGCTCTGATTGACCTGCACCTTGGGTCCTCTGGTTATATTTTTGGTGTAGCTCTTGGAGAGGAGCTCTGGGGAGGAAGAGTAGTCTTTGGAGCCAAAGACTTGCTAGCCGAAGAGGCTAGGGATGGTATCTCCGTCGTACTTGGAGATGAAAGGAGGGATGGCATCTCCGTAGGCCAAGGAGGCGAGGGGAGGGATCGGCATCTCCATCAAGCTGAGGAAGCGAAAGGAGGGACGACATCTCCGCCAGGCCATGGAGGCAAGAGGAGGGATATTCTTAAGGTGTGAAGAGTCTATAAGGGTGATTCTCCGCCGGGTCAAGTAAGAAATGGCTTGTCCGCCTAGCTCTGTGTTGAATAAGAGACACGTTTAGTGCAATTCTCAAATATATTAGGGTTTCTTCCTGCTTTCTCCTCAAAAACAACAAATGTGCTTGTTGTCCTTGCACTTGGATTGTTGCAAAAATTCATGTGATTTTTTTTCTTTTTTTCTTTTTTGTGATAGGGTGGGGGGGGTGGTTGTTAGGGGATAATAGATATTGGCTAATCAATGATCCTTAGTGGATTTAGGCAATGACAAAGGCATAAAAGTTAAGAGAGGTCCAACCACTAATGAGATTGCTGCAAAACCTTGAAGAGTAACAAAGAGCAAAAGTGAGAGAGATCACTAAAGAAATAGAGATTTAAGAGAGGATTGTAGTTTCTTTCATTACAAAATGTAGGCTTTCAAATAATAAGAATAGTAATATTTGATTTAACTTATCCTTATACAACATAAGGGGTAGTCATATCTTTCCTAAAGTAAAAGTAACCCCCAATCCAAAATTATATTAAAACCTACCCAAAAACATCTAACCTCATCCAAAACTGGCAAGCAAGATAACACCTCCTTGGCTGGACAAACAGACCTAATCTAGCTTATTTCAAGATCGCAACCCAACAATTCCAAATTTCCTTCTTCCAAATCATGATCTCTAGGCATCTAATTGATGATTTACCTTCATCTGTAAACTCCCAATAACCCATTATTCAAGTTTAACAGCGTAATCCAGGAATCTCTATCAAGATATCCTCCTGAATCAAACGTTTAATGTATTAAAAATAGATCATCAAAATGCTCGGCAAACTAAAAAATTCTTAAAATTTGCATCCAAGACATACATAAACACCGAAAAAGACACACAGTGAACAAAATCTCGGCAACAGGATCAATGACAATTGTTACATCTCAAAAACAGAACCAGCCCTCACAAAAAAATATGTGCCATATAAATAAATTGAATTCAAACAGTAAACCATCAAGTGAATTAATCAATATACATAAGTTCGTTTCACTGCATATATCTCCAGAAACAAAATATTAATCAAGAAAAGAAAACTTGCCTCCAGATGACTGACTTCATCCTCATTGCGAGCACAAACTATAACAGAATCAGTAGGTTTAATGGTCATGTCCTCTATCTCATCATCATCATCATCCTCATCATCCTGATCCATGTTGTTTCAAATAGCCCACTTCACTTCATGAAAAAAAGAATCATAGCATAATAAAACTCTACAAGACATTTAACTTACGCCTTTGTTTTGCAGATAAGGATCCATATCATTGCTCGGATAGTAAGTGTCCCCGATCCCACTAGCAAATAACTCAATGCCTAAGAAAACAGCAATACCAGTTACACGGAAAATAAAAAGCGCCTCCATGAGTCCAAACTGAAATTTTAACTATTTTATCACAAGAAATAAATTATTTACCATCATCCTCATCATCGTAAGCATCCATGTTGAGCTCCTCAATGCCAACAGCAACCGTTTGTACATCCCTGGATTCCCTACCTGCTTGAACCTGATTGAGAGCCTTTGTCGCCGCCCGGGCAATGGAAACCTCGTCCAACACCTCAGGAGCGTCATCAACATCCATGCACTCATCCTCCTCTTCATCAATATCTCCCCTGCAGATACCATGAAACCGTGAATCATCAAAAAGAAGACAATTTTCATTCACATGGACCAAAGAATGCAAGGTGAGGGCTCACTTTCGCTCCAACACTCCCGTCCTCAAGACCTCCTCGATTTCCTCTTTCGATGGAGGCTCTGCAACCACAGGTACAACCTTGGATGCCCCTTTTGGCACCCAGCATACGGCGGAAATCATTTGGAAAACCGGCGAGTTATATTACCTACAAGAGAACAGAAACTGAGCAGTGGCTTGATACAAAACTCTTCGCTGTAGATTACCTAGACCTAATTTACCAAAGAGATGGATAGAACTTTGGAGATGGTGAATACTAGCGATGAAGCAGTTTAGGAGATGTTTCGGCCGAAGAAGCGTGCGAAAGGGAGAAAGTTACCTTCACAGCGAGCGAGCTGCCGTCGTTGCTTCCGATCAAAATGTCGTAACTTCCGATCGGACAGCAAGGGACCGTCGTCGAAGGAGCGAGGTCGAACAGCCACGAGGAGCCGAAGAACGGATTCGTGCGAAGGAATGAAGCCGAACATCAACGACGAAATAGAGAAGCTGAGAAGGAAACCCTAGCGCCTGTAAGCTATTATTGATTAACTTAATTAATATAATTTAAAATATTAATAATTAAGTAAAACTAATTAAAAATACTTAAATTATTAATAGGATTATTAGTTAAATACTTACTTATTTCAAAATAATTAGTATGATTAAATATAATTTCAAATAGAAATTATTACTTTATAACATTATAAAAATAATTAGATAATTAATTAGAATTAGAATATTAATTAGTATTAACAAAATTTTGATGTATTTCATTTAAAATTTTAATCATCCATAAAATAAATTTTAAATATGTTAAACACCTTTAATCTCAAATTGAATTGTCAAATAGTCATACAGGATTTATCCAAATTTATATTGAATGTTACCAAACAGTTTTTAAGATTTAGCACCCCTATGACTTATTAAATTTAGATTTAGAAGATTTAAGAAATCCTACTCCAAATTCTTGGTGCATCCAAACACCCTTGGTATCGGATTTGTACTCAAAATTATGATAAATCTTGCCAAACAGTTTTGGCACGCTCCGTAAATCCCAATCCAGCATAAATCTCGGATTTACAACAAAAATCTGGGATTTACTAAATACCGTCATTCGCGAATTTACGATTTTACGGACTACGGGATTTATAAGCTTGCGAGCGAGCTACCTCTCGTCATGAAGGAAGGAGGGGGCGAATATGGTTACCTACTGGCGAGTGAGCTCGCATGTAAATTTAATATGACGCCTTCTAAGGAAGCGAAGCATCGAGCGAGCTCCCATCATGCGAAGCATGCACAACACGTGAAGCCGAAGCAGCCACGAAAAAATGGAAAAGAGGAAAAGCTACTAAGCACAAGGATGGGAGAAAAAGCAACCCCTAGACAGCTACTAAATTATAAATTAAATTAAATTAGCATTAAAAAATAAATTAGCATTATTAATATAATTTACATATTAATAATTAATTAGATTAATTAAATAATTAGTAGTATGCTTAGGTAATCTAATTATATTATTTATCTAAATAATTAGTTGTATAATTAAGATTTAATTATTTAATATTTAAATAATTAATTAAATCATTAGTATCAGTATCAATGGAATAATTTATAATTTTAAAAAATGATAAACTAATTAATTAGGATTTAAAAATATAATTAGATAATTAGTAATATAATGAGTAATTTAATATTAACATCAAAATAATTAATCTGATAATTAATAATAATTAATTAAACTAATTTCTGATTATATTATTCATCATTATAATTTATTAAACTTATTTCTAATAAAACTCTACAAGCTATTTTACCAACGCCTTTGTTTTGCAAATAGGGATCCATATCATTGCTCGGATAGTGAGTGTCCCCGATCGCACTAACAAATAACTCAATACCTAAGAAAACGGCAAGACCAGTTACACGGAAAATAACGAGCGCCTCCGTGAGTCCAAATTGAAATTTTAACTATTTTATCAAAGGAAATAAATTATTCACCATCATCCTCATCATCATAAGCATCCATGTTGAGCTCCTCAATGCCAACAGCAACCGTTTGTACATCCCTGGATTCCCTACTTGCTTGAACCTGATTGAGATCCTTTGTCGCCATCCGGGGAATGGAAATATCGTCCACCACCTCAGGAGCGTCATCAACATCCATGCACTCATCCTCCTTGTTGCGGACTCAAATATACGCGGCGATAGATTTTAATTTTCCGTCTCAGCGTTGTACGTATATCCAGCACACAAATAGAGTTGAAATAGTAACACCAGATTTTTTACGTGGAAAACCCTGGAAAGGGAAAAAACCACGGGGCCACGCCCAGTTGAAAGAGTTCCACTAGTGTTGTTTGAAATACACGAGGCTGACTCGACCTTTAAATTCAGGACGATCAGATTACAATGAGTATCAATTACAAGGCCAAGCAGAGTTCCGACGTCACTCGGGCGTAAGACAGAATTCCGGCGTCACTTGGAAAGAAGTCCGGCGTCACTCGGGCGTCGGGTAGAATTCTGGCGTCGGGCAGAATTCCGATGTAGCTCCGGCGTCGGACAGAGCTCCGGCGTCCCTCGGGCACCCGGTGGTGCTCCGGTGGTGTTCCGGCGAAGTTCCGGCGGTGGTCGAGGAGGAGCTGTTCCCTCCTAGACTTCTCTTCTCTTCTTCTTCTCTTCTTGGCTTGGGGTCCTCTCTTAAGAGAAATGAGGGGTTATTTATAGTTTTTCTGGAGTGGCATAGCCCGTAAATAGATGAGGGATCAAGGGCAAATAAGGAGTGATCCGGATGAACGGTCGATATTGAATCCCTTGATCGTGAACAGTTTATCAAGCATTTGAAGGTCTTAATGATATCAGAATTCTGCGATCTTGGGGTCGTTGGATTCGTCTCGTCGAGCCGCTCGATTCGACTATAAGCTCGTCAAAATCGTAGACCGTTTGGTAACTCAAATTGCTGTTTGATGTTTCCAATAGCACTTCGGGTACTTGATTTGGACTCGTTTGGGCTCGGATTGAGTCGAATTTGGTGTTGTTGGATTCGTATTTCTGAGACGCTCAGTTCGACTATAAGCTTGCTGAAATCGGAGTTTAAATAGTCTCCGAATTAATTTTTGAAGTTTCCAACTTGAGTTTTTCCTCGAGATTCGTGCCCGATCAAGTTAATTTTTCGATAACGTATCAGTTGCCCCCCTATTTTTGGACGTCAAAGCTCCAGGAGTCCAAAAATATATGTGTCGGTTTTTCACTTTGGCAAAATCGCAAAAAATTACGTTCCAAAAATTAAATGTTTGCTCGAACTTGATCATAGAGGCCCCGTTGAGCTCCGAAAGTGTCAAAATTGAGTCCGGAACATCGAAAAACGTGTCTGGGGACCCCAAAAACGTCAAATTTGGACCGTCCGGGCCCAAAATCGGAGCCCGGTAACGCGTAGGCGGCAAGGGGCGCGCGCGGCAGTTGCCCCATATTTTAATATTTTTTTTGTGGGGCCCACAGGGATTAAAAAATCCGAAAAATCCCAAAAAATTCTAAAAAATTCCGAAAAATTTAGAAAAATTCGAACTTTCTTCTAGAAGCCTCTTCCCTCCAATTTTCAAACATTTTCCCCCTCTTTTTTCAATTTTTCCCTCTCTTTCTCTCCCTTTTTCATCCTATAAATACACCCCTTGGGATAGGGGACAAAACGCTCCTCTCTTCCTCCTCTCCTGGCCTTCTAGCTTTTGGCATTCTGAGGCTTTCCGCCGTTTTTGAGTAGGTGACTTTCCCTACTTGATTCGGCGCCCCTCCTTTTGCGCAGAAGTTAGCGGCTTCTTCTCTTTTTTCTCTCATTATGGCTTTCTAACAGTTGAGGCATTCCGTTGTTATTCAGTATGTGACTTTCCCTACTTGAGACAACGCCCCTCCTCTTGTACAGGAGTTAGAAATTTCTCTCTTCTCCCCTCTAGCTTCTGGCATTTTGAGGCCTTCCGTCGTTTTTGAGTAGGTGACTTTCCCCACTCGACTCGGCTCCCCTCTCTTTGCGCAGAAGTTAGCCGCTTCTCCTTTTTAGGAAGGGAAGCGAAATGGGAGTTAGAATTTCTCTCCTTTAAGAGATCATGTGGAGGTGAGATGTTAGTTGGAGGGAGTCTGAAGATGGTCGGAAGTCAGACATCGGGAAGAAGTTCAGCATCAGGTAGAAGTACGGTGTCGGGCAGAAGTCCGACGAAAATCCCGGGCAAAATTCCAACGAAAGTCCAGCGACGGGCAAAGACCCAGCAACGGGAAGAAGCTCGTCGTCGGGCAGAAGTCCGACGAAAGTCCCTCGACGGGCATAAGTACAACGTCGGGTAGAGATTCGGCGTCGGGTAGAAGCCCGACAAACATCCGATGAAGTCCCACGACGGGTAGAATTTTGGTGTCGGGTAAAAGCCTGACAAACATCCGATGACGTCCCACGACGGGTAGAATTTTGGTGTCGGGTAGAACTCTGACGAAAATTCGTCAGCGGGCAGAAGTTCCACGACGGGCAAAAATCCAACAATGGGAGGAAGCTCGACTTCGGGCAGAAGTCAGATGAAAGTCCCGAGAAGAAGTCCTAAAACGGGCAGAACTTCAGCAACGGGAGGAAGCTCAGCATCGAATAGAATTTCGATGCTATTTTAACGAAAGTTTTTTGATGATGAACGATCGTGTGGAAGTCTATTAGTAGTCAACGACCAAGTGGGGAGCAGAAGGAGAGAGTTCAAGGGTGCTGCTATCAGTAGTTGAATGAGAAGCCGATGATGGCTGATATGAAGTAAAGAGCCGCCGATAAACATCAGGCGAAGGGCTGATGATGACAAGTGCCATTTTGCTAAGGCAATATGTATCCAAACTGAAGTATGTCGACATCAGATATTACAAAATCAAGGGACCGAAGTAGTGTGATATGCCAATATTCTGGCAATACACTAACACTGTCAACTGAGTGGAGGTCTGATGATGATCCAGTTATGTCCTTTCTTTAAAGGAGCAGTTGTAGGAGATGCTTGTGTGCAGTAAGGGAGAAGTCACTTAAATCCACCAAGGATATTTGACTGTGTTAAAGTTACCTGTTGCTTGATGATACTAGCTTGTATGAATGTCACCAGTGTACCTTTTGATTTCAACTTCTGGTGAGAAGAAATGTATATTTGAATCTGAATTTATGTAACTCCAATGATATTGTATATGAAAATTTGTCCCCTAAAGGGAGCTGAATTGTTATTGCATCTGTAAGACATGCTTTGATATATCTGAGATTGTAAGTCAAAGCTCTTGCTTGATGATGTTAAGGGAAGATGTTAGATTAAATCTCCCTAGGAATGGTCTTCCAATGAATGAGATACAAGACATCCTCCTATGACGTTTGACCTATATGAGGTTGTATGTCAGAGCCCTGCTCAATGACGTTAACCTGTATAGGAGAGGTCGAGGGAATCCACCAAGGATGTGAGACTTATCTGAGGTTGTATGTCAGAGCCCTGCTTGATGATGTTAACCTATATGGAAGAAGTCGAGAGAATCCACTAAAGATGTGAGACCTATCCGAGGTTGTATGTCGGAGCCTTTGCTCGATGACGTTAACCTGTATGGAAGAGGTCGAGAGAATCCACCAAGGATGTGAGACCTATCCGAGGTTGTATGTCGGAGCCTTTGCTCGACGACGTTAACCTGTATGGAAGAGGCCGAGAGAATCCACCAAGGATGTGAGACCTATCCGAGGTTGTATGTCGGAGCCTTTGCTCGACGACGTTAACCTGTATGGAAGAGGTCGGATCGAATCCCCCTGGGATCGATCTTCTAATGATTGAGATGCAATAAAGACTGTGTATTTCTCAGATCATGGATAAAGGTACTATATTTGTCAGTAGTTTTTCATTATCATTTGTATTCTTTTTAAAGAAAGAAACAATATCAGAACTGGACGAACAACACATTATATTACTGTAAGACAATACAATAGTTTCCTTGTACAATATAAGAGATACATATAGGGACAACCATATCATTTGACTTGGTAGAAATACTAAGGACATTAGAGTGACATCCTACTTATCATAGAAGAGATACACGATGACACATAACAAGTAGTATTACTAATACAACTACACAAAGTGTATGGTCATTCAATCACGCCAATCATTTGAATATTATTCAACTGTTGTCTTTGTTGTTGTTGATTTTGCCCCCCAATTGGACCAGTTTCATCTCGAGCAGGTGGGTTTTGGATGAACTGTCGAATATATCCTTGTCGGATCAACCTCTCAATCTCATCCTTGAGTTGCTTACAGGCTTCAGTAGTGTGTCCACGACTACGGTGGAAATAGCAATATTGCTCCTGGTTTTCAACATTCGGCTTCAAAGAATTAGGCCACTTGATATTTTCTTTATCTCGAATGGCCATTAGTATGTTGGTTCGAGTTGCATTGAGAGGCGTATACTCTTTTTCATGTCGGAACTCGCGTTGTGGTACTGGGGATCTAGGAGATGAATTTTTTTTTCGTTGTGAAAATGACTCATCTATTGTAGGGGCATTCTTACGCTTTCCAATTATTTGCTCAAATTGCTTTCTATGAGCATTAATGGCTTCATCAGCGAAAATCTGAGCTTCTACACGATAGATCAGGTCAGCATATGAATTAACTGTGTCCCGCATGAGTGCCGAATAGAAAGGACCAGGACGAAGGCCTCCAAGGAAGACCCCTCAGAGCAGTTTTGGGTCCACTCCCGGAATCTGTCGAGCCTCGGTGGAAAACCGTTGAAAATATTCTTTTAATGTTTCTCCCTCGTTCTGACGGATCCCAGAGAGATGAGAAGAATCCTTAGTAATTCTTGGGTTGGCTACGAACTGTTCGACAAATATTTTGGCCAATTTGACGAATGTGGGGATCGTTCCGGCTGGAAGTGAATAGAACCATGTTCGAGCTTGTCCTTTAAGAGTGGCACGGAAAACCTGGCAAAAGAGTGCGTCTGAGGCTCGTTGAATATGCATGATGGTCCTGTAATGGTCGATGTGCTCGTACGGGTCAGATGTCCCATCGTGGGACTCGATGCTTGGTAGCTTAAAGCCAGCCGGAATAGGGTGTTGAAGAATGGCTTCCGTCAGGGGTGACGACTCCTGGAAGTCCCACTGACGAAGAGGTTGCCTTACGGCTCCTGTAGGGAATTCCTCTCGAACCAATCATCGCAGTTCGTGGCGTAGGGTATTGCGAGGGAGCTCAGCAATGTGATGTTGGGCTAGCTCCTCAGGGAGGTCTTGAGGAAGGAGAGATTGCCGACCTGTGTGCGGAGGATGGGTAGAACTTGCTGTATCAGCCAGTTCGTTATCTTGATGTGACTGCGAACGCCTCCTGAGTGGAGGAAGAGGAATCTCGTCTTGAAGATGTTCGATTTGAACAGCTTCGACTCGTGGTGGATCTCGAGGGAGAAGAACCTCCTCCTGAGGTGCTAGGGTCGGTTGTCGAGTCTCTCGCAAGAGTTGTAGGATCTCGTTTTGAGATTCTTCCATCTTTCGAATTCTCTCTTCTAGGGAGGGTCCCGAGGTCCCTTCTCCAGGTGCGTTTTGCCCCCTGGGGTATAAAGAGGCAGATATCGGGCGTATATGATTCATAGACTGATTCCTGGATTGATAAGAGTGAGAGCGGGAGGCTCCTATGAGGCGACTGCTACGCCTGTTGACCATCGAAGCAATACTTGAAGTTGTGGGATAAGTTTCCCACAGACGGCGTCAAACTGTTGCAGACTCAAATATACGTGGCGATAGATTTTAATTTTCCGTCTCAGCGTTGTACGTATATCCAGCACACAAATAGAGTTGAAATAGTAACACCAAATTTTTTACGTGGAAAACCCTGGAAAGGGAAAAAACCACGGGGCCACGCCCAATTGAAAGAGTTCCACTAGTGTTGTTTGAAATACACGAGGCTGACTCGTCCTTTAAATTCAGGACGATCAGATTACAATGAGTATCAATTACAAGGCCATGCAGAGTTCCGACGTCACTCGGGCGTCAGACAGAATTCCGGCGTCACTTGGAAAGAAGTCCGGCGTCACTCGGGCGTCGGGTAGAATTCTGGCGTCGAGCAGAATTCCGATGTTGCTCTGGCGTCGGGCAGAGCTCTGGCGTCCCTCGGGCACCCGGTGGTGCTCCGGTGGTGTTCCGGCGGAGTTCCGGCGAAGTTCCGGCGGTGTTCCAGCGGTGGTCGAGGAGGAGCTGTTCCCTCCTAGACTTCTCTTCTCTTCTGGGCTTGGGGTCCTCTCTTAAGAGAAATGAGGGGCTATTTATAGTTTTTCTGGAGTGGCATAGCCCGTAAATAGATGAGGGATCAAGGGCAAATAAGGAGTGATCCGGATGAACGGTGATATTGAATCCCTTGATCGTGAACCGTTTATCAAGCATTTGAAGGTCTTAATGATATCATAATTCTGCGATCTTGGGGTCGTTGGATTCGTCTCGTCGAGCCGCTCGATTCGACTATAAGCTCGTCAAAATCGGAGACCGTTTGGTAACTCAAATTGCTGTTTGATGCTTCCAATAGCACTTCGGGTACTTGATTTGGACTCGTTTGGGCTCGGATTGAGTCGAATTTGGTGTTGTTGGATTCGTATTTCCGAGACGCTCAGTTCGACTATAAGCTTGCTGAAATCGGAGTTTAAATAGTCTCCGAATTAATTTTTGAACTTTCCAACTTGAGTTTTTCCTCGAGATTCGTGCCCGATCAAGATAATTTTTCGATGACGTATCACTCCTATTCGTCAATATCTCCCTAGCTTGCAGACACCATGAAACTGTGAATCATCAAAAATAAGACAATTTTCATTCACATGGACCAAATAATGCAAGGTGCGAGGGCTCACTTTCGCTCCAACACCCTCGTCCTCAAGACCTCCTCGATTTCCTCTTTCGATGGAGGCTTTGCGACCACCGGTGCAACCTTGGATGCCCCTTTCGGCACCCAGCATACGGCGGAAATCATTTGGAAAACCGGCGAGTTATAATACCTGAAAGAGAATAGAAACCGTGCAGTGGTTTGATACAAAAGTTATCATTATATATTACCAAGGTCTAATTTACCTGAGAGATCGATAGAAATTTGGAGATGGTGAATACCAGCGATGAAGTAGTTTAGGAGATGTTTGGAGGGCGGCGAGAAGGAGAAATTATTCTGTGCGGATGCTAAACGTCGTCTGGAGACTAATCAGAATGAGTCACGTTGGTACTGCAGCTCAGTACTGTTCGATACCGCGCTCGGTATTGCTGACGTGGCTCATTCTGATTAGTCTCCGGACACAGAGCTGCGTTCGACTTCCGCACAGAATAATTTCTCGATGAGAAGACCCTTATTTGCGGGGGCAGGTTTTGTGAAAGTTGATCTAGCGAGCCGGGATGGCTTAGCCACTGTTGGTATCGAATTTGTACTCGGACGTCCGATTTACTGTAAATCGGACCAAACAGTTTTGGAGCACTCCATAAGTCTCAATCCCACATAAACCCTAGATTTATGAATTTACGGCAAAAATTCAAGATTTACTAAATCTCGTCGTTCCACATATTTACGAATTTACGAACTACAAGATTTACAAGCTGCGAATGAAGAAGGAGGCGAAGATGTTTAACTATGTAGTGAGCGAGTTCCCGTCGTGAATTCCGATTCGACGCCTTCGAAGGAGGCGAAGCAGTGAGTGAGCTCCCGTCGTGTGAAGCAAGCACAACACGTGAAGCCGAAGCAACCACAAAGAAATGGAGACAAGGAAAAGCAACAAAGCACAATGATAGGAGGAAAAGCAAACCCCAGACGACTACTAAATTAAAAATTAAATAAAATCAGCATTACTAATATAATTTGCATATTAATAATTAATTAGATTAATTAAGTAATTAGTTGTATACTTGAGTAATCTGATTATATTATTTATCTAAATAATTACTAGTATAATTATCATTAAATTAGTTTAATTAATATTTGTAATTTATTGGCTATTATAGTTATTAGTAGTATAATTATCATTAAATTAGTTTAACATTTAAATATTTAACTATTTAATTAAATCATTCATATGAGTATCAATGAAGTAATTTACAATTAAAAAAAACTAATTAAATAGGATTTAAAAATATAATTAGATAATTAGTAATATAATGAGTTATTTAAAATTAACACCTAAATAATTAATCTGATAATTAGTAATAATTAAACTAATTTTCAATTATATTATTTATCATCATAATTTATTAAATTCAAACCACATTAAATTTAATTTCTAAATAAACCTGGATTATGTTGTCAAATAGTTTTTCAGGATTTATAAGGTTTTAATATATCTCATACCAAACAGTTTTCAGGATTCAACACCATCGAGATTTATTAAATTTGGATTAACAGGATTTACTAAATCCCACTAAAGTTAAATCCTAATTGTTGCCGAACAGCACGTGAAAGAGTGTAAATTGCAAGTACATGTCATAGTTTTGCCTGCTCTCGCTCTCTGCTAGGGTTCCCATGCTGATGGCGCTCCTCGCCCCTCGCCGGAGGTTCTTCTAAGGAAGTCTTCCTATTTTCTCTTTTCTTCTATTGTGGTGTATTTTGGTTTTTGTTTTGCTTGCGTTTCGCCCTCGTCCGGCCCCCTTGGCCGGAATGGCGGGGAAACGCCTGAGCAACCCTGGCTTTTTAGATGGTCCGTTCAAATCTCGATCTTTTCTCGATGCTCTTGCTGGTAGTTCCTCTGATGGAAGATTTCCTGACCTCAAACCTACTTCTTTTCATGGCTTGCCGTCACTTTGGATTTCGGAGGAGGAGATCACTGTCCTAGTGGCTCCTTTTCAAATTTTGCTAGTTGGTTTCTTCCCCTCTAAGTGACCTTCTCTTGAATCGATTCGAATGTTTTTTTTTCATCCTTAAGCTAACTGGTGATGTCTCGGTTACCTTGCTTGATCAGTCGCACATTTTGATTAAAATGAGTAATGATATTGATTATAGTAGGGTTTTCTGTCATATATCTTACTTAGTTAATAATTGCTATATGAAATTGACCAAATGGTCTCCTCTTGTTAATGTTGGTGTTGTGTCTCCTGTTATCTTTATTTGAGTTTCTTTCCCTAATCTCTGCCCTCATCTGTTCTCCCCTTGTATCCTTTATGGATTGGGTTCGATTTTTGGTAGGCTGTTGAAGGTTGATAATGCTACTTCTGTGGGTTCTCAACCTTCTATAGCTCGTGTTCTGGTTGAGCTTGACATCACGAAAACTTATCCTGACAAAGTGTAGTTGGGTCCTAAAAAATTAGGTTATGTTCAACAAGTTGTTATGGAGATTTTCCCAGCTTTTTGTGCTTCATGTAAATGTATAGGGCATTTAAGTGGTGATTGTCGGCCTCATCAGTCCTTTGCCCTGCATACTGTTGTTCCTATTGTCTCTAAACCAATGAATGTTAATGTTAGCTGTGAGGGTTATAGGGTGGCTAATATTGTTTCATGTGTTGTCAATGAATTGGCTCTGGAGTTGGGTCATAAAGATGTTGTTAATGGGAATGATGTTGGTCTTTCAGTGGAAGCTGATGTTCAATTGGCTTCGATTTTACCTTTGGGTGATCTCGTTTATGTTGAGGAGAAAGTTGCTCCTTTGGGTAATGTTGTTCAGTTGGATTCTGTTTTGGCTTTGGTGGCATCGGTTGATGTTGAGTTGAATGTTGTGGAGTTGGGTCCTAGTGTTGCTGAGGTTTCTTTGAAGGTTGAGGAGGAAGCTGCTCCTTTGGGTAATGATTTTCAGTCAGATTCTGTTTTGCCTTTCATTGCGCCGGTTGATGTTGAGGCAGAAGCTGCTGATTTGCCTATGTCTATTGCTGGTGATATTAGGGAGGGGGTTAATGAGATCTGTGAAGCTAATAATTGTTTAAGTAACCTCTTAGCTAGTGCTTTTAGTGACGAAGCAGTGGTGGATGCAAGTGGTATTTTTGTTTCTCGGGAGAATTTTGATTTAAGTTTTATTCAATATGTTGAGGATGGTGTTTCTAAAAAGGGTGACAAACGGGGACGTCGTCATTCTAGAAAGAAATTATTTCTCTTTTTTGTTTGACCTGCCGGTCTTCTGTTGGGGATGGCTTCTTTCTTTCGTTTGTGGTGGGTTGTGCTCCTATTCAATGGTTGGGCCGTATTGGAATGTTGGTTTTTCTGGGATTTGTTTTCTTTGCAGCCCGGGCAATGATGTGGAGACTATTTGTTCACCTCCTGGACGGCTATGACTTGATGGCAACCATGTGTGGTGCTTCCTCTTGTTCTTATTAGTGGCCTGGTTTAGCTTGTGAGATTCTGCTTGGCCTATTTGCACTGTGTGGGCTGTTGGTTGCCTCCTCCTATGGACGTCCTTGTCTAGCTTATGGGAGGTTGCAGATAGCTTCTTGCCAATTACTGAGCCCAGATGACTTTTTGCCTTCGTCACTCTTTGATGTTTCTTCTTTCTTGCTTGTTGTTTGGTTATTTTGTCTTGGTCCTTTGTTGAACTCCTTTGTATCCTCCTTCTTTTGTTTGGAATAAAATTCCATTTTGATTAAAAAAGAGAGAGTGTAAATTGCAATTACATTAAGTGCACATATCAACCAAGATCTCATAATTCAAAGCACATGTGTCACTGCCAAGACATGAAGATGGAAAAGCTATGTTATGATACATTTTTTATAGGCAGCTGGTATTGATTTGTTGGTTGAGAATTTTGATTATAAATTAAGATATTTTGAATTTAAATGTTATATATGTGATGTGCGTGTGAGTTTATCTTAAATGGGCTATAAATGTTCTAAAAAAATTTCTTTTTATCTAAAGAAGACAATTAATTGTAGACAAACTTCTAACATATTTTTTTAATTATATGATGCTACTTGTGTCCTATCTTCTAGTGGAAGGAAGGATTATAAATAGTTAAAATTTTGAAAATAACTTTCATGCCATGAAAAGTTATGTTTTTAATTGAATAATTATATTGCTAGTCAATAATCAATGTTGCCTTTATAGGAAAAAGAAATTAAAGGATTAAAAAGTTGTTTTTCTGTAAATATATTTTAAAATGTCATATTATTAGAGAAAAATATTTGTTATTTATTATATATTATTACTTCTAAGATGTTGTGCTTAATTTCATAATATTTAGTATTTTTTTGTTTTTAATGATAACCATTATAGTTAAGTCTCATGTTCGTAGTCATTGATAGTTTTTTATCTACTACCCACATTTGACCACCATCATAACTATTGCTACAATCGCTACCAATGGCCCATTATCCTTTTTTTTGGAAACGGGAGTATCTACCCGCTGCCACCTCCTTAGGAGGCATTTGGCGTTGTAACTAATCTATCGGTGAGCCTACTAGCAAGTAACCCCACAGGTGCAAGACTCACAGTTATTTGTCCCCACTTAAGGGGTCATGCTGCATGAGAGGAAATTCGAACATGGGTTGGGGGGTTCTCAACCATGCTCGCCCACCGACCCAGCTAAGCCCGGTGAAATTTTTTAATTGAATATTGATCTTCCACTCTTAAATTGCCTCTACCGACTGCAAAAAATTTCACTTTGCAGTCGTTGTTTTTCAGGTCACAAAAGAACAAAATTATTGCATAGTTCCGTCCTTCTAAAAAATAATAAATATATATATGTGAATAAATAATTAGCATGATGTGTTTGTTTCCAAAAGCAAAAAGAACTGCTACATCAGAGTTTACAAGAGAGGGAACTTAACCGAATTAATGATTATACGTCTCTGGTATAACTAAGACCAGCTCGAATTTGACTAGTTAACAAGCTCATGCGTCATACTAATCGAGTTATGAGTTCGAGCTCATATATTATACGAACTCGAGCTCAAGCTCAAGCTCTGCTAGACCCGGCTCATAAGATTGTCGAGCTACTCGTTTAAATTAGAATATATTTAAAATCTAATTTTAAAATAATATAATAAAATATATAGTAAATATACTTATTTCACGAGCAAGCTATGTGATGAGCCCTGAAGCAAGAAAGAATTTTTCTTGGTTCTGTTTTGGTTTTGGCTTTGGTTTTGGTCGTGTGCGAAATTACGGTTTTTGGCTTCTACCATACGCTAGAATGGTGAATTCTCAGGCTGGCTTCTGGAGCACAATAAAGCGCGGTTTTGTTATCTGGCTTCACGTTGACGCTGGAGCATGTTTTACATCTCTGGCTTCTCATACAAGACAGAGCGCCTAGCAGATTACTTGGCTTGTGGCAGAAGTCCAGTTTCTGAGCTGTTGATTCTTATTTTTTCTGCATATAAAGTTCGGAAAATTTATACCAATATTCATCTTCAAAACATAAAACAAAAAGGATATTGCCAAAAGCATAAATTTATGTGACTGCAAAAGTATAACTGCCAAAAATATCATTTTGAGTGAGTAATCAATTAGTCATAACAGATAGCCGAAATAGACCAATGATTCATTTAGGACAATTTTTTTATTGCTTCTTAAAGTAAATTTTTAGTACAAATCATCCCAAACGAAGCTGAAGTAAGGTAATCCGATTAAGTGATAACATGAAAAAAGTATTTATATCAATTGGAATATATGTCATTTTTGGCTCATTTCCAATTCACCCACCAACTGGGCATCATAATTTCTTCAAAGTTTTGTGATATATGGCCCAGCAATAATGATGCTTTGCAGCCTTGCAGAGTTGTGTGAAGCTCGTCATCTAAGATTTCGTTATAAAAAAATTTTAAACTCAAAAAATTTTGCATTAAAAAATTGTTTAAAAAAAAAAAAAATATCCCAAATAAAACCTACGTTTATATACGATTAACAAACTACTGAGTAACCATAAACTATAAAACCAATATATTGTTTATACTCTTGCATAATTGATAGTGAAAGAGGAAAATAATTAAGAATATGGACAAATTTGAACAAGATAAATATTATAATTATTTAATTTATTTTTAATTTAAAATGAATGTAATATATATTTTAATTGGTTAGCGATATATCACACACATTCTTCTTAAACTTAACCTAATTATTTTACTATTCATTATAATCAAATTTTAATCCAAATATTCTTATAATTTTTTTTAATTCAAAGTTCCTATGAATCAAAGAAATCTACCTCTCATTTGGAGTTGGACCATCATCAAGGAGATAGAATTGAAAATTGACAAATCAACATAGACTAATCTATTATCTTTGAGATTCGGCATAATAAAATGTTAGCAAAAATATGATTATGGCTTCATTTGGGATGACTTTTGTACTGCTTCTTAAAATAATTTTTTAGTACAAAAATTTTAATTTTTATATTAAAAAATTATTTTAAGAAGCAATAAAAAAGTTATCCCAAACAAAACCTATTGCTCAACTTTTTTAATTAGTGATATGAGACCCGAAAGAATTTGTAATATTTATCATTCAAACGCAGCTGTTAATTACTTTCGTTTTAAAAACATAAATCTAATCATTCAAAATAAGGTGAATAATTGAGACCACGAACTAAACGTGGCATAATTAAGATGATAATTAAATTAAAAAAATTAAGCGGCTCACGTCCTTTAACTTCAATGCGAAGTTAATTAGCCTAACCTCAGCCAAGTTATAACTTATAATCAATTGAAATATAGGCGCGGACTCTGCACTGGCCACGAGGCATTGTGATTGGTTATATATCTATTGTCGCATTGTGCATTTCTTTCACATGCGCATTGCTGCTTTATCATAGCAATAGCTGTCCATATTCACAAAGAATCTAATAAGAAATAACACCACCAAACCACTTCACCTTCCCACTTTTCTAATCAACTTATTAAGCATTATTTTTGTACGAAGTTTATTTTGGTCTGTTGGTTAACAGTTTTGGATACTAATTAAGAGGTATTGAGTTTGAAGCTTATGTATGTGATGTGTGAGCTTGCCTATGGATAGAATATGCCTATAGATTTATTTGATAAATTTATATTTTAGGTCACTCTGACATTATTGTTTGACTCTTTCTATCTCGCTATTTTTTGAAAATTTTATGCTAACAAGTGAATTTATATAATCAAATATGTTGGAGTGTCATATCTGTACTGTCTTTTTAAGAAAAAAAAATTTATGAGACCTGTAATAATTTTTTACTAATGGAGGTAATATATTTATTTTGAAAAATATATTTAATAAAATCATGCAAGCTAGATTTTCTTTGGTCCCTTTTATGTTTTTTTTTTTAGAGTGAAATTTTTTACATTATAATTTCTATTCAATTTTGTCATGAACTATTTTAAAAATAACTTTTTTAATTTTAGTTATTTTTTATTTTTTCAACTAGTAAATATTATTTATATTGACTGTCTTTTCTATCAAAATAATAATAAAAAAAACTCAAATGAACAGTAAGAAATTATTTACTTTTGATTGTAAGGAGCTTTTTAATTCCCATTTTCTTTATTTCAAGTTTCAAACTTATTATGTATTTATAATCAAGGTGGAGCAAAGAAATTTACTTAGTGGAGACACAAATTAATAATCATAAAAATATTCTCAATTTTTTTTTCATCTACATTAGAGGCCAATATTTAGTTATTTACAATTTATTTATAGAGATCTATCATATAAAAATAACTCATAAAAGGCCACAAAGCATTTAAAAAAAAAATATTATTTACACCTTGTAGCTAAGGCAACTGCAACAACAATTGCTACCCTATGTCGATCATTGTCATATCTAGATGGTAAAAATGATTACTCTTTTATTGCTCATTTATTTATTTCGTGGCATGTTAAAATAAATTATATCCAACCAAATTATTTTCTGTATTCCCTGAAATGTACATATTTAAGTTTTTTTATACAACTATATTTATTTATTTTAAATCATCAACCAATTCGCTAATTAAATTGTGCCGATATCACTTTTAATTTAGTCATTTATAATTATAATATATTTTAAAGAAATAATATAATATTCAAATTAAAATGAAATTTCATTTTATAAATAATTTAATACAACAACAACATCATCAAGCATTTTTTATACCATTATATGGGGTCGACTGCATGAAATCTTTTTCTATGTTGTGCCCTGTTAAAAGTTAAATTCTCATTTATATCTAATAAAGAAAGGTCATTTATAATATTTTCTAACCAAGTCTTTTTAGGTCTACCTCTACCCTTCTTAACATAAGTCAAATCTAATACATCTACTTTCCTAATCGGGTCATCGGAAGATTGTCGTTTTATGTGACCAAACCATCTAAGACGACTCTCTCTAATCTTATCTTCCACTGGAGCTACTCCAACCTTTTCACGTATATGCTCATTTCGTATCCAGTCTCTAAGGGTAAAACCACTCATCCATTTGAGCATCCTCATCTCTGCAACATTTAACTTAATATTATGCTTCTCTTTTAAAGGCCAACATTATGCACCATAAAGCATTGCATATCTAACTGGCATCTTATAAAATTTTCCCTTAAGTTTGAGGGAGACTTTTCTATCACACAACAAGCTCGATGCATTCATTCACTTCAACCATCCAACTTGAAATCTACTAATAATATCCCCATCTATTTCACCATCACTCTGAACAATAGATCCAAGATATCTAAAACATGTACTCTAATTAATGACTTGATCACCCAAAGTCACAATCCCCCCACTAGGCCTATTTCCATATATTCAGTTTTTTTAGATCTGTTCAAAAGAAAGCCTTTAGACTCTAAGGTTGATCTCCATAATTCAAATTTACCTTCAACTCGCTCTCTAGTCTTATCAACCATAATAATATCATCAACAAAAAATATACACCAGGGTCTCTTGCAAATGTCTAGTGAGAACATCCATGACTAAAGCAAAAAGGTATGACTTATGAGCTTAAGGGCTAATCCTTGATGTAATCCAACTGAAATAGGAAAGTATTTGGTCAAACCACCTTGTGTCTGGACATAAGAAGCAGCTCAGCTCCTACATACATATCCTTAATAACTTGAATATAAGCATTATAAATAATGTAATGCTAGCTAATAATAAAATAATGCTAAGCAATGGGTGCTTTTGGGTTGATACGTCATCGGAAAATTATCTTGATCGGGCACGAATCTCGAGGAAAAACTCAAGTTGGAAACTTCAAAAATTAATTCGGAGACTATTTAAACTCCGATTTCAGCAAGCTTACAGTCGAACTGAGCGTCTCGGAAATACGAATCCAACAACACCAAATTCGACTCAATCCGAGCCCAAACGAGTCCAAATCAAGTACCCGAAGTGCTGTTAGAAGCATCAAACAACAATTTGAGTTACCAAACGGTCTCCGATTTTGACGAGCTTATACTCGAATCGCGGCTCGACGAGACGAATCCAACGAGCCCAAGATCGCAGAATTCTGATATCATTAAGACATTCAAATGCTTGATAAACGGCTCACGATCAAGGGATTCAATATCGACCGTTCATCCGGATCACTCCTTATTTGCCCTTGATCCCTCACATATTTACGGGCTATGCCACTCCAGAAAAACTATAAATAGCCCCTCATTTCTCTTAAGAGGGGACCCAAGCCAAGAAGAGAAGAAGAGAAGAAGAGAAGCCTAGGAGGGAACAGCTCCTCCTCGACCACCGACGGAACTCCGCCGGAACACCGCCGGAACACCGCCGGAACTCCGCCGGAACACCGCCGGAACTCCACCGAAGCACCACCAAGCGCCCGAGGGACGCCAGAGCTCTGCCCGACACAGGAGCAACGTCGGAATTCTGTCCGACGCCGGAATTCTACCCGACGCCCGAGTGACGCCGGATTTCTTTCCAAGTGACGCCGGAATTCTGCCGGAAATTCAAGTGACGTCGAAACTCTGCTTGTCCTTGTAACTGATACTCATTATAATCTGATCGTCCTGAATTTAAAGGACGAATCAGTCTCGTGTACTTCAAACAACACTAGTGGAACTCTTTCAACTGGGCGTGGCCCCGTGGTTTTTTCCCTTTCCAGGGTTTTCCACGTAAAAATCTTGGTGTTACTATTTCAATTCTGTTTGTGTGCTGAATATACGTACAACGCTGAGACGGAAAATTAAAATCTATCGCCGTGTATATTTGAGTCCGCAACAGTTTGGCGCCGTCTGTGGGAAACTTCTCCCACAACTTCAAGTATTACTACAATGGTCAACAGGCGTAGCAGTCGCCTCATAGGAGCTTCCCGCTCTCATTCTCATCAATCCAGAAATCAGTCTATGAATCATAGACATCCGATATCTGCCTCCTTATACCCCGGGGGGCAAAACGCACCTGGAGAGGGGACATCGGGACCCTCCCTAGAAGAGAGAATTCGAAAGATGGAAGAATCTCAAAACGAGATCCTACAACTCTTGCGAGAGACTCGACAGCCGACCCTAGCACCTCAGGAGGAGGTTCTTCTCCCTCGAGATCCACCCCGGGTCGAAGCTGTTCATATTGAACATCTTCAGGCTGAGAATCCTCTTCCTCCACCTAGGAGGCGTTCGCAGTCACGTCAAGAAAACGAGCTGGCTGATACAGCAAGTTCTACCCATCCTCCACACGCAAGTCAGCAATCTTGCCTTCTTCAAGACCTCCCTGAGGAGCTAGCCCAACCTCACATTGCCGAGCTCCCTCGCAATGCCCTACGCCACGAACTGCGACGATTAGTCCGGGAGGAATTCCCTACAGGAGGCATAAGGCAACCTCTTCGTCAGTGGGACTTCCAGGAGTCGTCACCCCTGGCAGAAGCCATTCTTCAACACCCTATTCCGGCTGGCTTTAAGCTGCCAAGCATTGAATCCTACGATGGGACATCCGACCCGTACGAGCACATCGACCATTACAGGACCATCATGCATATTCAACGAGCTTCAGATGCACTCCTTTGCCAGGTTTTCCCTGCTACTCTTAAAGGACAAGCTCGAATATGGTTCTATTCACTCCCAGCCGGAACGATCCCCACATTTGTCAAATTGGCCAAAGTATTTGTCGAACAGTTCGTAGCCAACCGAAGAATTGCTAAGGATTCTTCTCACCTTTCTGGGATTCGTCAGAATGAGGGAGAATCATTGAAAGAGTACTTTCAGCGGTTTTCTATTGAGGCTCGACAAATCCCAGGAGTAGACCCAGAATTGCTCAGAGGGGTCTTTCTTGGAGGACTTCGTCCTGGCCCCTTCTATTCGGCACTCATGCGCGATACTGTTCACTCATATGCCGATCTGATCCATCGTGTGGAAGCACAGATATCAGCAGATGAGGCAATAAACGCTCACAGAAAACAGTTCGAGCAACCCACTGGAAAGCGCAAGGGAGCACCCGAAATGGATAATTCATCATCACAACGGAAAAAGCAAGGGAAGAACAATCTACCTCCTAAACCCCCACTTCCACGACGAGAACCCCGACGAGAGAAGGAGTACACTCCGCTCAACACATCTCGAGCAAATGTGTTGATGGCGATTCAAGATCAGGACAAAGTGAAGTGGCCGCATCCTTTGAAGCCGAATACAGGAAACCAAGATCAGTACTGCCACTTTCATCGTAGTCGTGGCCACACTACTGAATCCTGTAGGCAACTTAAGGAGGAGATTGAAAGACTCATCCGCCAGGGCTACCTTCGACAGTTTATTGGGAATCCACCTACCCGAGAAGAAACTCATCCCACTGGGGGGCAGAATCAACCACAAAGACAGCCAGTGAATAACCGGATAATGGTTGGCGAAATTGAAACAATCGCAGGAGGCCCCTTACTATCCGACCAAGTCTTTCTAACTGTGGAAGAAAATCCAACTCCAAAAAAGGCTCGTATCGATCATTCCATCACATTCAATGATTCCGACTTGGAAGGAGTAAAAACCCCCCATCAAGATCTGCTTGTCATAAATGCAGGCATTGGGGACCCGTGTTACAATGTCAAAAGAATTCTTGTGGACAACGGAAGCTCCATAGATGTCATATTCTACTCTACTTTCCTCAACATGGGTCTCTCAAGAGAAAAACTTCAACCTGCTGCAGGTCCTTTATATGGATTTGATAATCGACCTGTACAAGCAGAAGGAATAATCAGTCTCCCGGTAGTCCTTGGAGAATTTCCTCGACAGAGTACACACCCCATTCAATTCATCGTGGTAAAGTCAGAGTCAGCTTATAACGCCATCTTCGGGAGACCGCTCCAGTCAATTTTTGGGATCATCGCATCCATTCCTCACCTCAAGCTGAAGTTTCATACCCCATCAGGAGTCGGTGTAGTATGCGGAGATCAACAAATAGCACAGACCTGCTATCTTAGGCAGATCAAGTCTCGTCCGACGATTACCTTGAGCATCGAGGACTTTGATCTACGGAGCGAAGATATTCCTCAGAGAGCTTCCCCAGTGGAAGACCTTACTGTTGTATCTATCTCTGAAGAGCATCCTTCAAAGACAGTGCGAATTGGATCACTGCTCTCAGATGATGAGAAGAAAAACTTTACAGCTTTTCTACGAGAAAATCAGGATATTTTTGCATGGAGTCCAGCGGATATGCCTGGAATTGACCCCGAAGTGATCGTTCACTCTCTCAAAGTCAATCCAACGTGCAAACCGATCATCCAGAAGAAGAGAAACTTTGCACCAGATCGCCAGCAAGCAATTGAACAAGAAGTAGATAAGCTTTTAGAAGCTGGATTCATACGAGAGGTGCACTATCCTACTTGGTTAGCAAATATTGTCATGGTACGGAAGGGAAGTGGAGCTTGGAGAATGTGTATAGATTACACTGATCTCAATAAAGCTTGCCCAAAGGATAGCTTCCCGCTCCCTCACATCGATCAATTAGTTGATACCACCTCTGGTCATCAGATGTTGAGCTTTATGGATGCCTACTCCGGCTACAACCAAATAAAAATGAATCCTGCTGATGAAGAAGCGACAGCTTTTCAAACAGACAAAGGATTGTACTGCTACCGGGTGATGCCCTTCGGGCTCAAAAATGCTGGAGCAACTTATCAGCGTCTCATGAATAAAGTTTTCAAGAGCCTTATTGGACGTACTATGGAGGTGTACGTAGACGATATGTTGGTAAAGAGTCTGGAAAAAACCCAACATATCTCTGACCTGAAACAATGTTTTCACTTGTTAAGGCATTACAATATGCGACTCAACCCCGCTAAATGTGCTTTTGGAGTCGCTTCTGGAAAGTTTTTAGGGTTTATGGTAACCCATAGAGGAATCGAAGTCAATCCGGAGAAGATCAAGGCACTAAGGGACATGGTGCCGCCAAAGAACATCAAGGAGGTCCAAAGGCTGAATGGGAGAATTGCGGCACTATCTCGTTTCCTGGCACGTTCAGGAGACAAATATCTGCCCTTCTTCAAGATACTTAGAGGTGCTCGTAGCTCCGGATTTCAATGGACAGATGAATGTCAAGAAGCCTTTGAACAATTGCGAAAGTATTTGGCATCCCCGCCACTACTTTCTAAACCAATACCAGGAGAGAGATTGTATTTGTATATGGCTGTATCCATCCAAGCCATTAGTTCAGTTCTGATCCGAGAAGAAAATGCTATACAACGTCCTATCTACTATGTTAGTAAGATTTTATCTGAAGTAAAGGGACGTTATCCTTTGGCAGATAAGACAGCATTGGCGTTAGTTTATTTCGCCAGAAAACTACGCCCTTACTTTCAAGCCCATTCAATTGGAGTTTACATGAATCTGCCGCTAAAAAGCATTCTGCAAAAGCCAGAAGCATCAGGCAGGCTTGTTAAGTGGTCTGTAGAACTCGGAGAATTTGATATCCACTACTTGCCTAGACCTGATATTAAATCTCAAGCACTAGCAGATTTCGTAGTTGAATGCACCGTTCCAGTATCTGATGTATAACTGAGTGCTTCACCTTCTTCTCCATGCTGGATGTTGTACGTCGATGGAGCTTCAGGGAGTTCTGGGGCTGGGGCTGGAATTTTATTAATCTCTCCACAGAAGGTTACCCTTGAGTACGGGCTTCGACTCAAGTTCCCGGCACCAACAACATAGCAGAATACGAGGCCCTTGTTGCTGGGATAAGACTAGCAATTGACTGTGAAGTCCAGAACCTAATAGCCCACACTGATTCCCAACTAGTCGCCTCTCAGGTGGAGGGGGATTTTGATATTCACAACCCACAATTGGCTCAATATTGTAGCATTATAAGGCTACTCTTAGCCCGTATAAGGGAGCATCAAATCATACATATTATCCGAGAACAAAATACAAGAGCAGACGCTCTTTCTAAACTTGCTACATCAACAACGGGGGACATCTATAAGAGAAGATGTATCGAGGAAATCCACTTTCCAAGCATTCAGGGTCCATGGGTCATACAGTCAATTGACGAGCCAAGAGAGATGTCTTGGATCGAACCCATCTTATCTTTTCTGAAAGATAGGGTACTACCCGAAGATCCTATAGCTGCAATACGACTTCGGAGACGAGCTGCAAATTTCACCATTATCAGCAACGAGTTGTATAAGCGCTCCTTCATTGGGCCATACCTCAAGTGTCTCCCACCATCAGAAGCTGATTACGCGCTTCGGGAAGTTCATTCAGGAGTATGTGGAGAACATATGGGAGGAAGAGCGTTGGCTTACAAGATCATGAGACAGGGATTCTATTGGCCTACAATGAAACAGGATGTACTTGAATTCACACGAAAGTGTGAAAACTGTCAACTGCATTCTAACCTCACTCATACACCCGCTCTGGAGCTTGCATCCCTTCAAAGCCCCTGGCCTTTTGCCCAATGGGGGATTGATATAATGAGACCTTTTCCCATAGCGACTGGACAACGAAAATTCATTATTTTGGCTGTAGATTACTTCACCAAATGGGTGGAGGCAGAACCTTTGGCGAAGATTACTGAAGCAAATGCCAAGCAATTTTTATGGAAAAACATAATATGCCGTTTTGGCATTCCCGCAAAAATCATCACTGATAACGAGACACATTTCACCGGGAAGATCTTCACATCTTTTTGTAGGGATTTTCACATTCAGCTCATTCACACAGCTGTTGCCCATCCTCAAACTAATGGGCAAACAGAGATTACAAACCGAACAATCCTGAAAGGGCTGAAGACACGTCTAGGGAAGGCTGGGGGGCAATGGGCCGAAGAACTCCCCAATGTCCTCTGGGCTTATCGGACCACCGCTAGAACTCCTACAGGAGAAACCCCATATAACCTTTGCTTTGGTACAGAAGCAGTCATACCAGTTGATATCAGAGTTCCTAGCCACAGAGTTCAGACTTTCGACTTCAAAAGTAACGAGGAGAAGCTTAGAGCAAATTTGGATCTCCTCCCAGAAGTAAGAGATGAAGCCTCACTCAGAACCGCTGCATACCACCAAAGAGTTGCCCGTCACTACAATCGAAGGGTGAAACCTCGCCCTATCACTATTGGGGACTTAGTATTACGAAGCATTGAAGCCGCTGGAAAAGGCCCTCAGCGAAACAAGCTCTCCCCCCTCTGGGAAGGTCCTTATTTGGTAGCGGCTATGGTCAAGCCTGGAACCTTCAAACTGAAGGATGCTGGTGGAAAAATACTTCCCCGAACTTGGAACGTGGGCAATCTTCGCAAATATTATCAGTAGGAGTTGATACTGCTATCCGTCTATGTGTTATGTTTGTCTTATATTTTATCTTCTCCTGTAGTCGTATTATAAAATTTTTCGTACATCCCTTATGTGTTGATTATAGAAGACTTCTTTCTTGTATCCCTAAGTTATTCTAGGGAACTGTTATCTCATATTACAAAGCAATATGATATTCACTTCGTCGTGCTAATGTTTATTCTCTCCAAACTCTTTTTCTGTGATTCAAGAAGTACACAATCTATATTGTATCTCAATCACTGAATGATCAATCCCAGGGGGATTTGATCCGACCTCTTCCACACAGGTTAATGTCATCAAGCAAATACTTTGACTAACAACCTCGGATAGGTCAAGTATCCTAGGAGGATATCTTGAATATCAAAATCATGTGACAATCAATCCCAAAGGGAGTTGATCTGACCTTTTTCCGGACAGGTTAAGGGTATCGAGCAAATGCTTTCACTAATAACCCCGGATAAGTCAAAATCTTTAAAGAAAAGGAATGCCTCACATCTGTTCAAGTCAAAAGAGAGCTCACTAAAATCCAAACTGAAGTAAAACTAAGTAAATTTTATTTGCATGTGAGAAAAGAACATCAACAACATCTTTATATATCACTGAACATCAAGTACACCAGATAGAAACATCAATATCGAGTATATATACAAGCACTAGAAAGAAAGCAAAGAGATACAAAACTACATCAAAGACACCCTATAGAATCTCAACATCATCCTCGTCCTCCTCCAAGGCAAAAGCTCGCTGCAACTCACTCTCCAGCTCTTCACCACCAGAGTCTGAAGAAGCATCACTAGAAGCCTGGCTGGGAGTCAGTCCCTCGATCTCTGCTCCGGTCTTGCGATGTACTGTCCGAACACCCTTCATGAAGCCCCTGATGAAGCCATCCTCTGCGCACTCTGCCTCCAAGGCCTTCACCTCCACATCATAGATATGACTGCGAGCCTCCTGAATGTGGTCCTCAATAATGATCTTGAAAGCATAAGATTTCTTGAACTCCTCAATAACTGCTGACGGCAACTGCTGGGCCTCCTTCTCAGACAGTACACTCTGAAGTCTCTCATTCTCAGCCTCAAGGACTTGCTGAGCCTTTTCCTGCTGCTTGATCGTCGCTTGTGCCTCCACCAACTCTATATGCAGACGATCCATCCGTTCATTCTGAGAAGAGACTGAAGTGATCTTGTTCGCCAACTCAGTTCTGCACCCCTCAAGCTGATCCTCCACCACCTTCATCTCCTTCACTTTACTGTCATATTTCTTCTTGTACTCTCCCTGAAGGTATTTAACCTTCACAAACTCTTTGTTCCAATCGTTCAGAGTCTTGGTCATCTCAAGCTTGAAATCAGAATACTGAGACAAGAAAAATATCAGAAATATATTCCTTAAGAAATGTAAAAAAAGAGAAAAAGTGAAGGAGAACTCACCAACTCCTCAGCCCGTCGGCGGCCGATGCACTGATGATTTAACACATCCTCTGGGATATATGACTTGGATGGAGAGGCTCGGGGACCTTTGCTAACAACTGTCAAAACTTCATCTGCCCTCTTCTTCCTCGATGCCTGCAAACCTTCCTCGCTCCCTGGTCGCTTGGAGTGGTTCTTTTGGGGGATCACTTCTGGAACTCTAGCAGACTTCTTCAACATCTGAGCATGTGATCTCCCTGCTTGAGTAGATAATCCGACCTTGAACAAGTACTCCTCATCTACATATCTACTCAAGTAACGCACCTCGTAGTGTAGAGCATCCAAATCAGGGAGTTTGAGTATCCTCAGCAAATCTTCTGCTCCGATATGAAGGGGGATATGAAGCTCTTTCAACTTCCCCCACTTCTCCTGAAGACCCCAATCATTCTGCACATAAAAGAAGTTGCTAACCCAACCTTTCGAGGGGTCTCGAGTGCGGATGTCCAACCACTTGGACCTGAATGAAATATGTCCCTGCGCATCGCTAAAGAGACGCCCCATCCGAGAAAGGCACTCTGAGGAAAGTACCACTCCGCGGTCTCTGAAAAGCACGATCAGGCCCATCACGATCGACATTGCCCTGTAGGAGAATTGAGACAAGCATACCCCGCAAAGCGTCAGAATGTCGATCAGTTCAGAGGAAGGAGGAAATCGTAGTCCCGCTCGCAGACTAAATTCATACACCGTCACATATCCAGGAGGAGGAAAGCAGGCACGATCAGTTCTGGCCGGCACCTTCATCACTAAATCATTAGGAAAATGAAACTTTTTCCTAAATGAAATGAAGGAGTCCTTAGTGACGGTGGAAATCACATCGTCGGCCTTCGGCGCCTTCTGGGCCCTCTTTGGAACTTCAGACCGTTGCGCAGGACGGTCTTCTGAAGGAACTTTAGAGGAGGCAAGATCACCCATTTTTGCTTCCTTCACTAAAGAGGGGCGCAGATCTAAGTAGGAAAAATCACCTACGAAAGACTGCGGAAAGCCTCCGAAGTAGGAAGAAAAAGGGAGGAAGAACGGGGGGAGGAAGGGAGAAAGCCGCTAACTTCTGCACAAAAAGAGGGGCGTCAAGTCAAGTAGGGGAAGTCACCTACTTAAAAATGGCGGAAAGCCTCAGAATGCCAAAAGCTAGAAAGCCAGAGGAAGAAGGGAAGAAGGGGCGAGTTTCTACTAGGCCCTGGGGGGTCTATTTATAGTTTTCCTTAAGGGGGGGAGGATTCTAAAATTCTATTAAATTTCCTGAAATTTTTCAAATTTTTCGGAATTTTTTCGGAATTTTTCGGGCCCCATTTAAAAAAAAAAATTTTTTTTTTTATTAAACCGGCCGGCGGTTTCCCTAACCGCCGGCCAAGGGGCGCGGCCAGCCAGACCGCGCGGGCCAGGCGCGGGCCGAGGGCGGGCCAGGCGCGGGCCGCGGGCGCTCCGGCGCGGTTCTGCGCCGCGGCGGCGGCGGCGGCGGCCGGCCGGTTCGGCCGGTTCAGCCGCCTACTCGTTCCCGGGCTCCGATTTTGGGCCCGGACGGTCCTAATTCGACGTTTTTGGGGTCCCCGGACACGTTTTTCGATGTTCCGGACTCAATTTTGACACTTTCGGAGCTCAACGGGGCCTCTATAATCAAGTTCGAGCAAACGTGTAATTTTCGGAACGCAAATTTTTGCAATTTTGCCAAAGTGAAAAGCCGACACATATATTTTTGGACTCCTGGAGCTTTGACGTCCAAAAATAGGGGGGCAACTGATACGTCATCGAAAAATTATCTTGATCGGGCACGAATCTCGAGGAAAACTCAAGTTGGAAACTTCAAAAATTAATTCGGAGACTATTTAAACTCCGATTTCAGCAAGCTTACAATCGAACTGAGCGTCTCGGAAATACGAATCCAACAACACCAAATTCGACTCAATCCGAGCCCAAACGAGTCCAAATCAAGTACCCGAAGTGCTGTTAGAAGCATCAAACAGCAATTTGAGTTACCAAACGGTCTCCGATTTTGACGAGCTTATACTCGAATCGAGCGGCTCGACGAGACGAATCCAACGAGCCCAAGATCGTAGAATTCTGATATCATTTAGACCTTCAAATGCTTGATAAATGGCTCACGATCAAGGGATTCAATATCGACCGTTCATCCGGATCACTCCTTATTTGCCCTTGATCCCTCACATATTTACGGGCTATGCCACTCCAGAAAAACTATAAATAGCCCCTCATTTCTCTTAAGAGGGGACCCAAGCCAAGAAGAGAAGAAGAGAAGAAGAGAAGCCTAGGAGGGAACAGCTCCTCCTCGACCACCGCCGGAACTCCGCCGGAACACCGCCGGAACTCCACCGAAGCACCACCAAGCGCCCGAGGGACGCCAGAGCTCTGCCCGACACAGGAGCAACGTCGGAATTCTGTCCGACGCCGGAATTCTACCCGACGCCCGAGTGACGCCGGATTTCTTTCCAAGTGACGCCGGAATTCTGCCGGAAATTCAAGTGACGTCGAAACTCTGCTTGTCCTTGTAACTGATACTCATTATAATCTGATCGTCCTGAATTTAAAGGACGAATCAGTCTCGTGTACTTCAAACAACACTAGTGGAACTCTTTCAACTGGGCGTGGCCCCGTGGTTTTTTCCCTTTCCAGGGGTTTCCACGTAAAAATCTTGGTGTTACTATTTCAATTCTGTTTGTGTGCTGAATATACGTACAACGCTGAGACGGAAAATTAAAATCTATCGCCGCGTATATTTGAGTCCGCAACATGGGTAATTATTATTTATAAATCTTTTAAGTATCACACTATCGTGAGGAACGACTTGATACTTGGTAATAACTGCTACTTATCTCCATTCTCCTTCATCGTATCATTAGCCATGGTCTCCTCCTCCTCTCTCTCAGCGGCAACTAAGACTTATCAAGTTATGATCACAAATCGTAGCAAAAGAACCAACAATAATAAAAAATGCTTCCATTAAAGAAGAGAATTGTAAAAATTAATAAAAACAACTAATATTGATTTGTTGAGAGTTTTGGCTATCAATCAAAAGATTCTGTGGTTCGAAGATTATTTATGTAATGTGTGTATGAATTTGATTTAATTGACTTAAAAAAAAAAATTCATAGAAATATCAAGTCTTCTCTCGATCTCCCCTCCAACTGTGGTGTTTGCCTCTCCAGCGGTGATCTCTTTTATTTTGTACATGATAAATGAATGACGGATGCCGAGACATGAAATTACTTGAAGATATGACTAAGGGTCTATTTAAGACGGTTGTGACTTTTTATAAATGTAGTTGTAAACCTGCTAGAAAATACTTTTTTTAAGCAGCTGTAAAAAAATAACTTCTTAGCACAAATTTTTTTTAAAAAGAATGAAAAAATAGTAGCAAAATAGAAACAATGATTCTGATCTTGAAAATCAAAAAAGTATATAAGTTATCTCAAACAGATGATAAATAATATAAGTTAGGGTAGGTCGGGCTATAAATTCTTTTTAAGAAAAACCAGCTAACCTTTAATAATATTTTGGGCCCCTCACTGACCCCATTGTGAAGTCGCTCATATCAACAGTCCACCAATTGAAGAAGCTTATTAAAGGAAAATACAAACTAAAGACCAAACCACATTTGAGCTGCAACACCTACCACCACGTTTTCCATTCATCGCAATCAATATTATATATATACAAACAACACATCAGAGTCATCAACGTGCTTATTAAATGCTACAATAATTATTCTATTTGATAATATCAAATAATCTTGAATGCCACACTCAATCTGGCACAAAGTCGTATCCACTCCGGCAGCCTGTCCTCTTCAATGGAGAATTACAACTCTTCTTCATCCAATAAAAAATATCAAACTGTATGATGTCTATTTTCAAGAAGAAAAATTTATTGCATTGAAAAATTTACTATTTTATCGAGATGTCATCAATAAATTAATTCATAAATATTGGATATATTTTTGAATGCTCTATCTCCAAATATGTAGGAAGTGTTCCATTCCAACCCTCATGGTGATCGTACCCCGAAGGTCGACATATGACTGAATTTATATCGTATGCTTTCTTTTGCAAGGTAAGATTGGTCCAAAGAGGTCATTTAGTTCGGTTTGTATAGCCTGACCACTTCATAGCTCTGCATGCTATAGGCCATCTTAAGCCAAAGGATACTTAACTATAATGATGGGGTTTGTTCTACTAATCGAGCAAAGTCCTTGCTTGACAAAGAATGCTCGATCCGACTCAAATAACAATTGGGAATTAAAGTGTTAAAATTTAAAGAAAATAGAGGTAGCAAAAGGCTTGCAACAATTGATTTCTCATAACCTTATTAGAATAAGACAAGAAGTAGATAGTTGATAGCCAATTTCTTTAAAAGGTTCCAAACTGGTCTTTGAATTTGATTGCATTAGCCTAGTTGATATGAGACCTCTAAATTCATTAAAAGATCATTATCAATCGGACAAGAAACAACATCACGTGTTCTATCCTTTCATTGAAGTTAGTGAATGTGCTCGAGTGTAGCTAGCTATCTCGCATTATTCATGAGAATCCTCATATCGTTGGGCATCAATAACCATTCACCCCTCTACGATTTTAAAGATCTTGCATCACATCAAGTCACTCTTACCACGAGTTCATGAGCCCATCATCACTTGTCACATGACAACTCTTTGTAAGAAGGCAACTATCATGGCTAAAGCTCACAATTATATTCTAACAATATGGCTCTTCGTCATCCATAAATCGAGCTACATAGAGTTAGTCAATTACTATTAGTTGTCACACGGACAACTTGATCTCCATCATCAAACCTAGCCTCTATGGCTACCAACTGATCTGTCCACCTTAGCATCCATTTGCCTAATCATAATAGTTATTTTTACTCTTTCTTTTATCAGTAGAAAGAACTTTTTAATCCTTGAGCTTTTGAATATTGTAAAATTATTAAGATATTGAACTCTATAGAAAGACAAGGAAGGCAGTGAGATTTTACTAACATTTGTATTATAAGATAAATCTTCTTAATTAAGTAAGCCATCTTTAAATTTCCCATTTGAAACTCCATTGAACCAACATGAAATTCTTTGTTCATTTCAACCTATTCGCTTGCTCCATTCTAAGCAAGAAATATATCACATTGACTTCATATTACATATTTAATTGATATGATGCTCTAGTATATTTATTAAAACATATTTTCAAAATTATTATGATTTCCAAATAATTGTATGAGAGATTGCCTAAGAATCGTTATGCAAGCCCTTAAATTGCTATAAGAACATATTTGATATACAATATTCAAATAGATTTTTTTGATTCATTAATTGTTTGCTTTATAAATTATCTTTGTCATATCATAGATGAATATGTACTTTATTTCATAAATATTTTTCATCATTTTTACGAGCATTGTAGGTAAGAAAACAAGATCTTTCTTATTCAAACTGAACTTTTAAAAAAAAGCATCTATTTGTAAAATTAAGGCTTCATTTGAGACGGCTTTCTTACTGCTTCTGAAAACAGCTTCTTTTTAGTACAAAAATTTAAGAAACAGTAAAAAAGCTGTACGAAATGAAGTCTAAGCTTTTTTTATCATCTAGTTTCATTTTGCAAATCATTATAATTAGTGTATGTTAGACATGACTTAGTATTTTGTAATGTTATTTTTCATAGTTTTTGAAGTTGTGAATTTTAAGTGAGAATAGATTTATACAAACTTTATAATTAAAATCTGGCATTTACTATATTTAAAAATACATAAAAAATTAGTTTTTTTAATAAATTTTATGTAAGAATGCGAAAAATCTCCATTGAGCCCATTTCCATTCCTTTAAGCTGTAAGGAGAAGGGAGAGAGGGAGAAAATGTGTGTGTGTGTGTGTGTGTGTGAGAGAGAGAGAGAGAGAGAGAGAGAGAGAGAGAGAGAGAGAGAGAGAGAGATTGGGTTTAGAGGCTGATCTAGGAGTCATTTTTATGAGGCCAATTGGAATTGTATCTGTATGAGGTAAACAATCATTATCCAACTTCTATTTTCGATAATTTTGTTTCTTACGTAATTTCTCACATTGAATTTAGATATACATTATAAAAATTAAGATATCTTAATATTTTAACAATTTTCATCATGTAATTTTTAGTATGTTGTTGTTTTATTTATTTAGTATGTATTAGTATAATCATATTGAATTTCACTGGATATTTCATATTTTGCATTATTTTAAGTACCTTAATGAGCTTATAAATATTAATAAATGCATTGAAAAATTTCACAATTAAATTAAGGATCATCCAAACTTTGCTTTCGGCAGACTTATAATCAAGCTGAACGTCTCGATGAAACAAACCTAATGACACCAAAGTGATTCGATTCAAGTATGAATGAGCCCAAATTGAGCACTTAAAGCATAATCAGAAACTTTGAGACATGAATTATGGGACCAAACTGTCTTAAAATCTCATATGCTTATAATCAAATTAATCATCTCAACGAGACAAATCCAATGAGCTAATTTTTTTTCTAATTCTAACATAGTGATATCATTTTAACTAAAATATGTCCCATAATTTTTTTCAATGTTTTTCATTTTTTATGTAAAAGCTTAGTTATCTCTTGTTGCTCCTCTTTTATCTATATGTGCAGAAACTTCACATAATTACTAAGACATTAAGCAATCTTTGTACTGCCATTAATATTATGGCGTGCAACCCTTGCTAAAATCTCGAAAGTTTATTGACGTCAATGCCTTGATCATGGTTATAGCTTGACAATCTCTTTGCGATATATCATTTTATCATTTCTAAAAGAAACAAAACATGGAATTTAGAACATCCTATGAATGATAATAGCCAAAAAAACTCCTCCCTTCTATCATCAATTATTGCATCAATTTAATGGAGAGCAAATCAAACTCAGGGGAAACTATATCTGCAACCTTAAAGGGACATTTTAAGCATATTTGTAGTTAATTATGTCATTTCATCCAATAATTTTCTATTCATCCTATGCAATCTTATTGATAATGATCATTTTAAAAGTATGAAAAATATGCAAAATTTTTGAAGAAAATCTTGAGTATTTCAAGCTCTACACACAATCCCTAGATGGATAATTCATAATCATGACCTTGAAAGGATAATAAGGTTTAAAAACAAATCAATTTCCACCTTTGATTCAAGATACAAATGATATTCTCCTCCTCCCAATAAAGGTAGAATTGATCTAAGGTGGATTTCTTATTGACTGCTTCCACATAAGTTAACATCATCGGGCAATATTCTATATAAAAAAAACTTTGATAGGTCAAATGTCCGTAGTAGATTTTTGTTTACCTCTTCCATATATGTTAACATCATCAAACAATGCTTTTATAGACAGTCTCCACTAGGTCATATATCTTTGGTAGAGAAATCAAATATCTCTGGTAGATTTCTCTCAACTTCTTTAGTGTCGGTTAACGTCATAAAAAATGCTTTAACAGACAATCATGGGTAGTTCAAAAATTCTTGATACTTTTCTCTCAACCTCTTTGGCATAAGTTATTATCATTGAGCAATATTCTAATAAATAACTTATGATAGATCAAACATCCTTGATAAGTTTCTCTCAATCTCTTATACACATGTTAATGTTAAAACTCTATTAAATATAAATAGGTCAAACACCTTTTATGGATTTCTCTTGACCTCTTAGGCATATATTAGCGCCATTCAGCAACGATCTGACAAACAACCTCAGCTAGGTTAAGCATTCTTGGTGAACTTTTCTCAACCTCTTTCATACAAGTTAATATCATATAGTATAACTCGAACAAATAATTTCAAGCAGGTCAAACATTATTCGTGAATTTTTCTCAACGTCTTTCACCATGGGTTAAAGGTTGCTGTGACATTGCATACTAACTACCAAAGATAGAATTTTTAAAAGGTATTCTTCAAGACCTTTATTAGCATATATAAGGAGTTTGGTTAAAATTACATCATCAATAAAATCTCTCACTATTATTTCAAAATTTTAATCATAACTAAAGAAGAAAGCATCCAAGAAGACTTAGTCCCCAATGAGAGGCAAGTTTATAGACCATCATATCAGTATTAATGAGCAATGACTTGATCGAGAGGTAACTAATACATCATCAAAATTTGATGATCGGGCATGAATCTTGATACATATTTGAATTGAAAATTTTCACACTTAAATTTAAGATCATCCAAACTCCGATTTCAGCAAACTCAAATAAAACTTCTTGATGAGATGAACTTATTGACACCAAAAATAGTTTGATGAAAGTCTAAATCAACTCAGATCAAGCACTTGAAGCGCAACGAATAACTCCATAATATTAATTGGAGGACAAACAATATACAATTCTTATGCTTATAGTCAAATTGAGCATCTCAATGCGATAAATCCAACATACCTAAATTATTTAATTTTGACATTTTTAAGACACTTAAATGATGAAATAACGTTCTATGATGGAGGGATTTGATACAGGTCATTTGATAAAATATTTTAGATTTTGGCTATATTTACAGGGCATCCACTTTAAAATTCTAACATGCAAGGGTGATTGTATTTAATCTTAGAAAAGTTTCCTTTAGTTTTTGATGATTTGTCCATAATCTTTGTATAATGTGATTTAATAAGTGATTCCATTTAATGCAATTTTAGAGTAATGTCATTGATTGGCTTTACTCTGTGACACCTCCATATTCAGCATGTGGTTCTATTTATTCTAACCTGATTTGGAAAAAGCTAGCCGAGCAGTAGAGAGGAGAGGAATTTGAGAGGGAAAAGTGCATTTTGTGCGCTTCAGTCATTTTTAGCCGTTGGGCCAGTTGTGAAAATTGTCCAATCGAGACAGGTCACATTATGTCTGTCTTAGTTTTAAAAATAATGAAAATTTACTGAATTTTCTGATTAAATTTATATTTCTGTTACAAAAAAATGTGGATAGCTTTATAACTAGGGGTGTCAATATTTGACACGACCCGAAAACCCGACTCGAACTCGACACGAAAATTTTGGGTTCGAGACATGATTTTCAACCCATTTCGAATTCCGGTTCGGGTTCGAGTTGACCCAGAAATCCAAAAATGAAACAGTAAAATTTTCTCCACGTAACATTTTATATGTTATAGAGACTGAGATTATGAACATTCTGAATATTTTCTGAAAAATTTTTACCAGGTATTTTGAAAATTGTGCAATTTTTATCAAATAGAAAATGATTTGTACACTAAAAAATAGTGTTGCAGTACACTTAATATTTTACACAATCTATAGTAATTTGATTATATTTTGAAACTGTGAATTTTACTTAGTAATATTTTTTTGTTTCCTATTGTTATAGGAAACTGTGCAAATTTGATATGAGCTTAATGTGGACCTCCGAAAGGACAACAGACACCATCGCCCCGCGAGGGGAGACAGTATCTGGCCAATGGAAGGGCAGATTCGATCATGCATACGATTAACCATTGAGGATAGTGGCTCTCACCAGCACACCCCGATGGGTAATAATATATATGACCTTATCATCACAACGGGTTTCCCCCACTCGATACATTAGCTCGAATGGGGTTTATTTGAGAGTGGGATGCGGTTTCCCACGGGCGCAAGCCCCCGTGGTTAATTACATCTCAAGCCGGAGCCTGAGAATACTCTCGATTAAGGATTCTACATTATTCTTTCGAAATTGGGATTGGCACATAGGGCAGAGACTAGGAAGTCCTACTCGAAAGGAAAGAGAGGTTCAACTAGGCTTAGTCAACATGCACGGCTCACATCAGCATCCGGAGGGACTAAGGTAGTGAGAAGAAACTGGAGAAAAATAAATAAATCATGCACTCGAAACATGCAGGAGGGAAGGATGGAGGTGGCGTCATCCGTGTGACGCAGATATGTAGGGTTTAGGGTCTCTGGAAGACAGAAGACCTACCTACTGATGAGGCGTACTACGGAACAATAGTAGCCTTGAATCCTGAATCTATGGTGGGTTTAGTGTTCTACGCAACACTAACACCCGTGTTCTAACTAATGCAATGCAAAACCTGGACTTACCCCGGCCTGGAAGGGGGAGCCAGCTAACCACCTAATCGCTTTAAAACCATGCTGTCCAGTCATTTATGAAGGATGGGTAGGTGGGTTATAGTTCTCGGAGATAGGGCCGACATCTAGAGGATTTCCTAATTGGCCCTGGACTTATGTAGGGTGTATGCTCCTAAGACTAACGCAATTAAAATTTTGATTTAGTTAGTTTCTAATGCAATGCATGCTAGTTAGAGTATCCGAATCAGGTATGCATAGAACTTTAAAAAGGCTTATAAAAAATAATTTTTAGAATTAGACTGGGCTTCCCCAGGTCCGGCACCTCATCCTCATAGGTCAGATTATCCGGACTCTACCCACGGGCGGGGAAGTGTCTTATAGAAGGAAAGAGAGAAATGCAACGATATGCATGCTACCCCGGACGATTCCGGCAATTCCCTAGGTCGTTAAGTTTCTAAATTATTTAAATCTTAAAATTTTGAATGTTAGTTGGGAGTAGAAAAAGTTTTAGTCCTTAAAGAGCTTAACAAAATCCAGGCTAAAACAAAAGCGACATGCAAAGCGCCAAGAAACTAAGAAAAGCAAACAATCCTAGAGGCACACAATCATAAAACACATCAAAATTATCCAAACAAATTAATAAATGTCCATAGGCCAACTGCCCTTAATTACAACCCAGGGTCTGCAGAAAATTAAAGTGGCCGGGCACCACTGCCAACAACCCGGATTTCTAATCCTAAGACTGACGCAAGTTATTTTGAGTGGGATACTCTCGGTCTTCATCTTCTTGATCTTCTCTTTCTTAGACTCCTTGGATCTGAGCTTCCTCGGACTCCTTGGACCTCAGCTTCCTTGGACTCCTCGGGTAGTAGAATAATCCAAATTTGGATTCTCAAACAGAAAAGGACTATCCTCATATTGGGTGTCCTTTTCTCTTTGGGCATCCAACCTTTGGATTCTTGTATCCCCACTCAAAATAAACTTTCACAACTCAATACCAAGTTACAAACCATTTACATTAAATGAAAGCAGTAAATCTAGACTCCCCTGTAAGGTTATCCTAATAAAAGTCATCCCAAGCAGTTTAATATATCACAAGCAGTTATAAGAAAATGAAATGCTCATCACAGCCACACTTGGCCATGCTCTTAATTATTTTGAGGGCTAAGCAAGCTCTGGAGCACCTGTAGCAATTTATAATGATTTATTATTTTAGCCCTCATTTATTTAGGGGGGCTGAGCAATTTCTGAAGCACCTACGTAAAACAGCATTAATATTTAAATGATAATCATTGCCCCCCTTTTATTAGCGCTGCATGAGCATGGCCACCTGTAGAAAATATCATTAGTATCAAGATCGATCCTAACCTATGGGTAGTCTATCGTGCAATCACATCAATTCCCAGAGTGTAGTAAAAGTAAACAAACACACCAATAGTTCAATCACAACATGCAACGAAATCCGGAAAAAGCTCGGCACGCAGCAGAAAAGTAAACACCGGCCTAGCCTAAGTCTAGAAGTGGTGCCCTAGCAAACAATCCTACAGTGTGTGTAGAAGCCTATGTGGCAGAGGTAGATCCTATGTTGGGTAGTTAGTCATAATTGCCTACTGTACATATTTGTTGCGGGTCTGAAGAGGGATTTTATTTAAAGTTTAAATATTAGGGACTTAGGGTCTATTTTAATTAATTTAATGTGTGGCTCCGTTTTATTGCTTAGGATGATGATATTTGAAGTTTAAATTGCCTTAGTGAATTTCAGGAGGTTCGGGGTCCCTACCTACTGAGCTGGGGGGTCCAAAAGGTCACTAGGAGAATTAAGCTAGGTTTGAGATTCCTAACATTTTAGCTAAATATTAGACCTTAGTATGAGTAATTAGACAGTTAGTTTACTAGATTTGGAGTTTCCTACGCAAAGTTACGAATTTTAGAAGTTTCGGATCCTAGACTATCGGCTACGGTTGACCGGAAAGTTGACTTTTTAAATTAAGCTGATTTTTGAAAAATTGATATTTTTAGTAAATTATAGATCTTAATTAGAGTTGAACGCTTTTTTTTTAGTTTACTCAATTTAGAATTTTCTAGAGTTAGTTATGATTTTCTGAAGTTTGGGTATTGGAAGGTCTTTTAGGTTCGAGTTGGGTTTGTTTCCTATTTTTATAACTTCCAGAATTTGAGTTTGTTTTGATGGATTTTATTTATTTAATATTTGATTAAGAGGTGATTAATATTTTAATTAGATTTTAGTTCGAGTTTATGTTCAAATTCTACCTCCTGGTGATTTCGTATGTTGATTATGGCTTGATTGGGAGCTAAGAGTTTTAATGCATTTGATTTAGATTATTATCAATTTTATTGATTAATTATTAATGAATTAAAGCAAACTATCCTTAGGATAACGTGTCACTAAGTTTTCTATGTTTAATGTCTCTATTCTAAAGGAGTATGCATCCTAAGTCTAAGTTTTCTATGACTCGGTCCCTAATTTTTATCCTTAGGTGTCGCTAGTGTTGTAGGTGATGAAATGATCTGTTTCTAACCCTTTAGACACTCGCGTATGTGTAAATGGGCTTAGGGATCTAAAAATAAAATAAGATACGAAAATAATCTAATAATTAAAGTTTCTATAAGGCCCTAAAGGGTAGGAGAGCGTGCAACCATGGGGGCTTCTAAGGGGCTTTCTAAGTTTCAAGAGAACTTACTGCACCGGGGGCTACGACCCGGTGGTTTCACCCGTAGCACCCCCACCGGAATGAATGGGGGTGACTGATTCTCATATCCGCTGTCCCAACTCCTTCATCCAAATAGCTCCCGATGTACCTCGCAAATGATAGAAAGAAAACACACAGGAAGTGAGAGTATGTATTGTTCAAGGGAAAAGCAAGTAAATGAGAATCTAACTAATGAGTAATTCAACATTTGCATCTACCAAACATGTGCATGTCATATTGGAACACAAAGTAGTGTAAGAGATTTCTGATATGAAGCGTAAAGAGAGGTTACACATGAAGCACATAAAAGTCTACTAAATTAGAGCATAGAGATTTGTTATTACATAATACAAAAGAAACTCACACACATAGCATATAAAAGCGTGTTAACATGGGCAAGGAAGATTGTATATAATCACATGAGAGCTTGCTTACATATATATGCAATACATAAAAGTTTATTAGCATGGATATAAATCTTTACATCACGCAATATCGAACATGTATAAAAAAAAAAAATCTATTCAAGAGAGGTAAATTTTGCCCATCATATTGAAACTTCTTCAACCCCCAATCATACAAATAAAAGAATTTACAGCAAAATTCGAACCTTTTTTTTTAATATAAAATAAATAAATAAGTAATTAACATAAATATTCTGTACAAAATAACTTACGAGCTAGGACTTGATTTAAGGCAATGTCATGATACCGTTGAAGCTTACTAATTAAATATAGGACCAATTATCAAACATTTACAAATCGAAGTAATGTGCACAATTATTTGCGAAGGAAAGGGAATTATAGAGCCTCAAATATAATTAAGCCAAACAAAGATTAATATTTAAATCTCTTCTTCGAGTAAGATTTTAAAAGAGGTAGCACACATACAAAAAAAAAAAAAAAAAAAGAAGTATCATAGTATTTCCAGTGAAACAGTAGTTCACCACAAAAGTTTGCATGAATAAAGATCCAAACCCACAACAAATCTCACTATTGCAATGTAAATAAATCATAATTTATGTTTTTATACTAAACATAAGTATACATGATGGGTCTCAAATTTTAATGCGAAAGAGTTCAAACATCCTATCAAGTTTGGTTTCCAACTACGAGCAACAAACTATGGATATTTCCTTAGCAACGATTTCCTTACTTGATTTTTATCTTTATTTATCATGTGAGTCTTTTGATACAAGTACTAGATACAAAAGAGAAGTAACTTCAGATTTTTTTGTTTTTTTTTTTTGAGAAAGCAAAGTGAAGAGTTAGGAAGAAATAAAATCTCAAACTGCTATTAATCTCTTCATCTCATTCATTTGTTTCTTCCAACCCAAATTCTATGTTCAATATATTTCCAAGAGAGAACAATCAAGACAAATATGCATGCGAGATTATAAACTTGAATACAAATATTTACCTCATATAGCAATTTTTTGTTTGAGAGATTCACAAACGTGAACTAACAATTTTAAATTCAATTCATGTGTACTTATGATTGAGGTACAAAGATAATTAAATTACATAATGTAATCATGAATCTCTAGATAACATGATACCGTGCATATATATAAGCATATATAGTCTTATAATTTATATAACATATTTATAATTACATACACCAATCATGAATAATAATGGGAAAATGAAATGCAGTACCAACGAAGTTGGGATGCCTGTGCCAAATATGTTAGTGTCATCAAAGCTAAATATATGAGTATACATATCATTCATTGGGATTAGATTCACACATAATTTGGAAAAATCAATATACGCGAAGACGCAAATGTTCTATATAAGTCCCTTACTCTATTCAAACTCATAAGCCTCTCGAAAATATAGATTAGAAGATATAACTTAAAGTAGCTCGAATATATATATCAATACCGGAAATGCTTATTTTAGAGACCCAAATATTTAATCGAGATATGCATAAATATATAAAAACAGCTCATCATATTTACCAACTAAGTCTCTAAACTCCTTTTTTTTTTAATGTACAAAAATATGATATTTAACAACAAATAACATAGGGGTTGTACATTTTTAAACAAACGACGTAACCTTCTAACAAATTTACACAATTAGCGAATCATGGAAGAATTCGTCATCGTAGCTTCTATGACGAACACACATCAATATAAAGTTACAAGCCTTTAGCAAACAGATGCCTCCAAAATCCTCTTGCTGCAAAGAATTTGACATAAAATTGGAACGTCCAAGTAAACAGCCATGTGTAGTCATAATTATTTAATAACATTACAAATAAGGTGCTAGAGAAGCTTTATGCCATTCTTGATGTCTCATGACCAGAATGGGGGAAGAATCAAATGTGCCAATATTATCAACTATTAAAGATACATTAATCAAAGCCTTTGCAAATAGAACAAGCCATAGATTTTTTTCTCTTTTTTTTTTTTTAACATTGCCAACTATCATATCAGCTAAAAGTTATACTAATTTGTAATACAAAATCAAAACCATCACGGATGAAGTTGTAAGCCTTTTCACTTACAATCTTACTTGGGCTTGGGCTTTGACGGATAGGTGATGCATTCCAGACAACAAATTTAGCAAAGCTTATACTTGTCATCTTCTAATGCCTTCACATCTTTAGTTGCTTTCTCCTAATGCTTGCTTTGACGAGGCGAACTAGGGAGATCGGGGGGAGCCCCTTTTTTTGCTTGCTCCTGGACTTTTGCGAACAAAAGGGAGGCTGAGCAGGGTCGCCAAGAGGGGTTTGGCTCTTGTCCGAAGCTTGTGACTACACAAGGACGGAGGAGGCTAGCGCCAGGTTCGGTCCTCGAGAGCAAAGTCAAACGCCGGAGAAGGAAGGAGTTCCGCCTCTCTTGCTTACGGGAGAGAGAGAGAACCGGGAAGGATTAGGATTGGAGTCCTGGAACTCGCGAACAGGGAGTCGAACCTGAAGTCCGGCGGGTTGCTTTCGAACTAGAGCAGGAAGAGGTCAGAGCCGGCCGGAGCAAAGCTGCGGCCTTGGCTAGGTTTTTACGAATAGAAGCCCAGGTCTCCCTCGGGCTTCCGCTGGGATCCTCCCTCATGTCCGAGACTGCCCGCTCCAAGGTCTCTTCGAGCGCCAATTGCTGGAGTCTTTCCTATCGAGTAAATGCATGCCCCAAATGGGAGAGAAAATTCCGCCACTTTCTCTATTTTGCTTGGACTTTCAAAATCCTGTCATACACGCCCCCGTTAACGGCGTTCAATTGCAGCCGTCGATGTAACTCTGATTTAGGAACAAAATTCAAGCGCATTAAAAAAAAGTCAAATAAATTTTAATTGAAACTAAATTAAATACACTAAATTAAAATCTAGTTCAAAATCAGATATGATTCGAGTCAATTTGGATCCGATCAAATTTAATTAATGACATTAAGCTGAAATAAAATGCAAATTATGTTCGAATCGAACTCGACGAGGCTCAAATAAATTAATTTAGCCCAACAGAAAATAATTATGCCTAATTTGACTCAATTCGAGCTGATGCGAGCCCGAATTGGACTCGAGTTGGTTCAATAAATTTAATGGTATAAAATTGAACCCAAATTGACATCAATCAAAATAAAATCTGATCTGATACGGTCGGTATGTGTTGATCGAAGTTGATCGAGTGCAGTCAAGTCAAATTCAACTCGATCCGCGTCAATTTGAAATCAAATTCTAATTGACGTCGATTCGATTTGAATTCAACTCGTCCAAGCACGATCGAGGGAAAAGCGCTAAAAAAACAAAAAAAATGAGGTCAACAAACACAACCCCAACAGGTGCGGCGAACAACAAGTGAACCGTACGTGTTGGCGTTGACCTCCCTACATCTAGGAAAGTGCAACCCTATGCTCAACTAGCGAGACTCACTAAGGAGATGCAATCCTATAATCAACTAATAAGATTCAAGAAACATACAACCATACAACAATCATGCAACAAGTATCCCCCCATGCGATGAGCACACGATCACACAATTTTGTGCAACCATGCATCACCCACATACCCATGTGATCAAGCAATCGTATGAAAATCACTAAATCATAATGTTATATGCTCAAACAAATGCTACATTCCCATGTTACAATCAGCTGATCATATAATGATAATCTAATCACAGCTCAATCATGAGATCACACAGTAACCACACAACCAGGTGATAAATATACAATAAACATCTAGTCATATCGAATCACATGATAATGAGCAAATGATCATGTAGTGGTCATTCAATAATTATTCGACTATGCAATGCTCACACGATAATGCAACAAGCATCCAATCATGCAATAGGCTATGTAAATTACAACAATCACATCAAGATCAAACAATCATATGATGATCACTCAAGCAAGCATAAATCACATACGTGCAATGACCACTCGATCATACATGCAACACTCATACAACCATACACTAATCAACAATCGTGCAATGATCACTCGATCATACATGTAATGCTCATACAACCAAATAACAAGCAATCGATCATGCAATGATCACATCACAATCACACCATCATCACTTAAAGCATGCATCAAACATATACGTGCAATAACTACTCGATCATACATGCAATGCTCATGTAACCATACAACAAGCAATCGATCATGCAATGATCACATCATGATCATACCATCATCACACAAGCATGCAATGCTCACACACATACAATGATCTCCCAAACACATAATGGTCATCAAATCATGCGATAATTATACATTCACATAATCATCACATAATCATCACATAATCATCTAATCAAATAACAATCACCAAATCATATGACAATCATGTGACAAACATGCCATCATGCAACAACCATATGAACACACAGTGATCAGACAATCATGACATAATCACACAATAGTGCACACATAATAATGCCATAATCATTCAACCATGCAATGATCATGCATTCATGTAATAAATGCAATAATCACTAAATCATATAATGAGAAATCCAACATGCAATGATCATCTCACCACTACACAATCAGGCAATGACTACACACTCATTCGATCAATCATGCAGTCATACAGTATTCACACAATCATGCAAGCATGGTGGGACAAAAGAGAAGGAGAAAGAAACCCAGCATTCGCCTAACTAAATCAAAACAGCGAATGAAAGAGGCTCAATGCTCGCTTAACCAAATCGGAATAGTGAGGGAGAGTCAAGGAAAAAAAAATCAACTATCTGCTTGATCACATCGAAGAAGCAAAGTGGAAGAACAGAAAGGGATCTCATGCCCACATGAGCAGAATCAGAACAAAATCATAAAGAACTAAAGAAGACCCAACGATCATCTAGAATATGTCTACGATGATGCGAGGAGAAGGGAGATCCAACAATCACTTAATCAAATCAAAATGGTAAAGGATAACCCTCCAGGGAAAGCAAGGAGGATCACCAAAGGAAAAGGGTAGATCATCTATCTGTCTTACCCTATAGTAAGGGCAGAATAGATAAGAAAGTAAAGGTAAAGGGTCTCATATCCACCTGACCATATCGAAACAGTGGGTGTGGACAACTCGATGTTCACCTGATCATATCGAAACAGTGAAACAAAGAGTGAAAGAAAAAGAAAACCAACTACCTGCCTAACCGTATCGAAATAGCAGGATAGAAGGTGAAAGGTGGTGAGGTATGCCTTCCAGGAACGCTGTCGGGCTCTCTCTCGACTGAGTAAAGTCTGATGTCCGCTTGATCAGAGCAAGATAATCAGGAAAGAAGGGGTGGTGAGGAATGCCTCTCAGGAACTCTGTCGGGCTCTCTCAACCAGGTAAGTAAAACCAACCTCCTAACTGATCGTTTCAAACAGTAGGATAGAGGGTGAAAGGATCCCGTCTCCTCCTGCTCCTTTCGGAACAGCGGATAGGGGTGACTCAATACTTCTGTCTGACCTCAACAAAAATAAATAAGCCACGAAATTGAAGTCTGCGTAGTCTTTTACAGAACATCCAGAGTAAAGGGGTGGTGAGGAATGCCTCCCAGGGACTCTGTCGGGCTCTCTCAACCGGTAAGTAAAACCAACCTCCTAACTGATCATTTCAAACAGTAGGATAGAAGGTGAAAGGATCCCGTCTCCTCCTGCTCCTTTCGGAACAACGGATAGGGGTGACTCAATACTTCTGCCTGACCTCAACAAAAGTAAATAAGCCACGAAATTGGAGTCTGCGTAGTCTTTTACAGAACATCCAGAGTAAAGGGGTGGTGAGGAATGCCTCCCAGGGACTCTGTCGGGCTCTCTCAACCGGTAAGTAAAACCAACTACCTGACTGTTCATTTCAAACAGCAGAATAGAAGGTGAAAGGATCCCGTCTCCTCCTGCTCCTTTCGGAACAGCGGATAGGGGTGACTCAATACTTCTGCCTGACCTCAACAAAAGTAAATAAGCCACGAAATTGGAGTCTGCGTAGTCTTTTACAGAACATCCAGAGTAAAAGTGGTGGTGGGGAATGCCTCCCAGGGACTCTGTCGGGCTCCCACTCAACCGGGTAAAGTCTGATGTCTGCTTGATCAGAGCAAGACGACCAGGGTAAAGGTCTGATGTCTACCAGAGCGGCAGGACAGTCAGGGTAAAGGTGTGGTGAGCTAGGCCTCGCAGGGGCTCTGCGGGGTGCTCCCAACCAAGTAAAGCCTGATGTCTACTCGGCGCATATGCCTGCAGCAGAGCAATCAGGGAAAAGAGGTGGTGAGATATGCCTCCCAGGGGCTCTGTGGGGCACTCTCAACCAAGTAAAGTCTGATGCCTACCCGGCGCATATGCCTGCAGTAGAGCGATCAGGGGAAAGTCATCTCAACCATACCCTAACACGCATATGTGTAGGGATGGGAAGAGGAGTAGAAAAATGGAAAATTTCAAAGAGAGAAGGGTCATCTAAGGAGTTTCAAACTAGTGTTTTGGGTACAATGTGGTAGAGGACAAGTCGTCGTTGCCACGAGTATCCAAATGCCAGTGAAACTGCCTAGGCGAAACCAAGATCATACAAACCTGGAAGCACCAGAATGATGCCTCGAGAGACCATGGGGAAAGGTACGCCCTCAACAAAGTGTGAGAGGGGTAATCTCATTCCCACTGAGTAGCTAAAGTAGCAAGGAGGACACACTTGCTACAGAGAAAAGGACTATATCATGGAGAAATAATCATATAAGACTATAGTGGTACACCCACATAAGCTAGCGGGACCCTGTAGAGGCGGAAAGCAACATAAACACATCCAAGGGACCACTCCACAGCCAAGAGTCGGGTCGCGGTGGGAAAGTATGTTACTACAAGACAAGTGAAATGATTTTTTGCTAGAAAATCAAAGTTCACTAAGAAGCGACGCTAACATCTGAGACTTGATGTAATGCATCACAACCAGAAAAGCATACAAGAGTACCGAGGGGACATACTCGCCACTAAGGGGGAGTAAGATTGCATAGGAATGATATTTATGAAAAGCTCACAGTAGTGGTACCCACACAAACTGGTGGGACCCTGTGAGAAGTGGAATAATATCAGTACATCCGTAGAGCTACCCTAGCAGCTGAGAGTAGAGTACGAATGAGAGAGAGAGAGTAAAGTAGAAACTAAGTTGATTTTCCGCTAGAAAATCAGAGCTCTCAAGTCAGTGATGCTAACGCCGGTAACCAGGCGTACTGCAACACTACCGGGAAAACAACTCAAGATGGCGAGGAGACACACTCGCCATTGAGGGAAATGATTTATGAGTAAAATCAATAAACATCAAACATCACAGCGGTAACACTCACCTGACCGGGGGGGATCCTGTGAGAGGCAGGAGCGACACTACCAAACCCATAGGACTGCTCTAGTAGCTGAGAGCAAGGCAAGGGTGAAAAAGTAGGTCACTAAAAGAAACTGGAGAGCTGATTCCCTACTAGGGAATCAGAGCTCGCGAAGGTGGGATGTTAACATCTTGAGCAAGATGTATCACACCACTAACAAGGACTATCATGATTGTGAAAGACCATAATAATCACAAGTGCAAACTCATCCTTGAAGCGATCACTCAGACGCTTCGTAGGAGAAGAAAAGAAAGACTTTGGGGAATCTGAGCTCTCAGAGAGTATTACCGGGTTCCACCTGTGACAAGGGCAACCGATTTTACTCTACTAAAAGCTTCCCTCTTTTATTGTATAGGTGCATATTTTTTATATGTTCACAATCATAAACTAAATATGTCTCGTACTGTCGAAGATAACACCTGGTAGAGGGAACGTTTACCATATCCATGTGTTACTCCTAGTATGGGACATCCTCTAATGATTGGAACTCAAAGAGGGATATAGGATTGGCTTTGATAACCCAGGCCACATTCGTCACATGAATAAAACTGGGGGCACAATCATAACACGATTGATATGTGAATGGAATTTAGATTATGATAGTGGGTCAACATTACCCTCCCTAGCTAGCATAGGTTGGTATGGACCCAGTACAAAAGAAGTTTGAATTGGTTTTGATATCCCAGATCACACTTGGGAGCACCAAGTGAAACTGGGAGACAGAGAGGGGGATACTCCCAAATTACCAGGACTCAGAAGAGGAAGGTACAATAAATGCGAGACTCTTATCAGTCCTTAAGAATGGTCTACAATCAGATGGTGGGGTCAAAATATCTTTGTGCATGAATTTTTAAAAGAATATGGCAAGCATTTAAACAAACTCAATAGTGGGACCACTAAGAGATGTTTAAGCCCTTACCAATCAATCTAAGAGAAGTCTGATTCGCACATTTTCTAAAGAGTGAAAATTTCATCAGAGAGTAAAAGAACTATTCTTAGAAATGAAAAATTAACCTCTTAATCATCTTGAACCTAAAAAAAAGGTTCCGAAAGTTCAGCAATATAGGTTGACTCCATCTAAACCCGAAAAGGTTAGGGATTTAAATTTTGCTAACCCAGCTTAAGCTCCCTACAAGTTAAGCTGGGCTTTCTCCCTTACACATTCTGAATAAATATCTAATTCAAAAGGGTGTAAATTAGAGAGAGAAACTGAATCTTCTCAATCTTCTTGCTTGAGAATATTTTTATATCTAATAGAACATCCTTGCACGATGATGAATCCAAAATCATAATTTTCAAACTCAAGTGTCACGAATATCAAGGGGTATGGATTTTCTGAGACTTAGAGATTTACGAGAAATGGAAGCCATTTACTTATCCACTTTGGGCTCATTTTGAGCCCCTCAACTTGATTTAGCACACTGCGCACCTTTTAATTACTTGATACACTTTGTGTATCCTTAACTTTATGGCGCATTTTACGCAACTTTCCACTTTTGATACACTTTGTGTATCTTTGATTTTGGCGCACTGCGCATCTTTTCATTTGTTTGATACACTTTGTGTATCTTTGATTTCATAATTGGCTCCCTTTCTAAATCCCTAAAGAAAAACTTTCTCAGTTGTAAGATTATCTTCCAAACACAAGAGAAGAAAAGCTCACTCTCTCGTGCAAGGAAGAAGGATCCACAAAGCAAATACAATCCTATGATAAAAGTGAACGACTTGAATAAGAAAATTATGAGGTAGATTCATCAGCCTGCGAAAGACACCTATGAGATAGAAAACTGCAAGATGATTGGGAAAATACTCGTCTCTAAATCTAATTTCAATTTGATATAGATTTTAGTTCAGAATAGGAAATCATCCCAAGCAAGGGATGAGAGAGAAGGCATACATTTTTTTTTGAATCATCATAATCGTCCTTCAAGCGCTTAGAGGAGTCAACCACTAATTACTTAACTTTCTAAAGAAGACAGGGGTAAATCTTTCATTAGGAAAAATAAATTTTGTACTTTCTAAGGAAAAATTCTCTAAAAAGTCCACTTCGTGTTTTAAGCTCTCAGACTTTTCTCAGATTAATCTTTCTTTTAGAAACTTTGCACATTGAATTTAAAGATCCCACCATTGAAAATAGGACTTGGATATGTATTTGGACTGATATGGGTCAAGATCTGGCCTAGAAGAGTTCAGACAAGGGAGATGATAGAGACTGGAGTTTTATGTCAGTGTACGAACCATATCATCTCACCTCATCACCCCTAAGGATAGCCTCATACTTCTCGTAACAAATATCGTGTGGTAGAGGACAAATCGTCGTGGCCACACAGACTGTCGAAAAGTGAAGAAACCCCTCCAAAGGGGGGACATATACAGAGGAGTATTTACAGGCGGCAGGGAGACCCCCCTCCCTTTCGAAGAGTGAACTCAGGCATAGTACTTTTTCAAGTACTGTCCATTGATGACAGGCATAGGGTGAATACCATTGGCATCAACGAGTAGGTAGGCACCACCTTCATAGACTTGCTCTACAGTCTCCTAAGGTCAGAGGTGGAAGACGAAGTAACATCTGAACCCACTTCCTGAGTGATAGGGGGAACAGGGACTACAAGAAGTGGCGGGGTCTGCCCAAGGGTCTCTAGATGAGACAACCGAGCGAAGGCTGAAACCCGACGGGAGGAAGACAAAGGAGCCTCGGTCTGGGCACCCCTCTTCCTAGAGGAAGAAGGAGGGGGAACCCGAACACGAGCTGCCTCTACCGGAATAATAACGGGGGTAACTACTGCTTGCCGGCGCTGAGGGGCCGGGGCAGTCTGAACAACGGGTGCGATAGGCACTGGTCGCCTAACCGCTGGACGAGTGGGCTGAAGAGGGAGTGGTCTAGGCACTGGCTGCGCATGAACAGGAGTAGGACAAGCAGGTGCCTGGGCTGTCCGCCGAGCAACTGGACGTCCAAAAGGTCGCATGGCTGCGCGAGCTCTCCTCTGGGGAGGAGAGTAGGCAGCAGCCTCAGCAGGGGTCGGCCCGCCAAGAGTGACGAAGGCCGAGTCAGTGAAGGAACCAAAAGTGATTCCTCCAGCGGGAGGACTGGCTAGCAAGGACTCAGGAAGTGTCACCCGCGCGTCAGAACCAAAACTGAAAGTAACGGAAGGCACGAAGGAAGCCATGGCACTGTCTGCCAAGAAGAAGAAAAGAAGTTTGAAATAATTAGTAATAAATAACGAGAAGATGAATGATAGATAAGGGATGAAATGACCTAGAAGGTCCGAAGGAGGAAAGCTTAGCTAGGGGGAAACTCTAACTAAGAAGAACGGAAAGAAAGAAACCTAGCTAGGGGGGGAACCCTAACTAAGAAAAAGAAGAACGATCCTAACTAAGGAAGGACCCTAACTAAGAGTGGGACGGACCTAATCTAAGGAGTACCAATCCCGGAGTACACACAAGAAAAGGATAATATAGAATCCAAAGATGGAGAGAGAAACCTGTCCCACCGTGGTCGCCAGAAACCTGTGGACCTCCGAAAGGACAACAGACACCATCGCCCCGCGAGGGGAGACAGTATCTGGCCAATGGAAGGGCAGATTCGATCATGCATACGATTAACCATTGAGGATAGTGGCTCTCACCAGCACACCCCGATGGGTAATAATATATATGACCTTATCATCACAACGGGTTTCCCCCACCCGATACATTAGCTCGAATGGGGTTTATTTGAGAGTGGGATGCGGTTTCCCACGGGCGCAAGCCCCCGTGGTTAATTACATCTCAAGCCGGAGCCTGAGAATACTCTCGATTAAGGATTCTACATTATTCTTTCGAAATTGGGATTGGCACATAGGGCAGAGACTAGGAAGTCCTACTCGAAGGGAAAGAGAGGTTCAACTAGGCTTAGTCAACGTGCACGGCTCACATCAGCATCCGGAGGGACTAAGGTAGTGAGAAGAAACTGGAGAAAAATAAATAAATCATGCACTCGAAACATGCAGGAGGGAAGGATGGAGGTGGCGTCATCCGTGTGACGCAGATATGTAGGGTTTAGGGTCTCTGGAAGACAGAAGACCTACCTACTGATGAGGCGTACTACGGAACAATAGTAGCCTTGAATCCTGAATCTATGGTGGGTTTAGTGTTCTACGCAACACTAACACCCGTGTCCTAACTAATGCAATGCAAAACCTGGACTTACCCCGGCCTGGAAGGGGGAGCCAGCTAACCACCTAATCGCTTTAAAACCATGCTGTCCAGTCATTTATGAAGGATGGGTAGGTGGGTTATAGTTCTCAGAGATAGGGCCGACATCTAGAGGATTTCCTAATTGGCCCTGGACTTATGTAGGGTGTATGCTCCTAAGACTAACGCAATTAAAATTTTGATTTAGTTAGTTTCTAATGCAATGCATGCTAGTTAGAGTATCCGAATCAGGTATGCATAGAACTTTAAAAAGGCTTATAAAAAATAATTTTTAGAATTAGACTGGGCTTCCCCAGGTCCGGCACCTCATCCTCATAGGTCAGATTATCCGGACTCTACCCACGGGCGGGGAAGTGTCTGATAGAAGGAAAGAGAGAAATGCAACGATATGCATGCTACCCCGGACGATTCCGGCAATTCCCTAGGTCGTTAAGTTTCTAAATTATTTAAATCTTAAAATTTTGAATGTTAGTTGGGAGTAGAAAAAGTTTTAGTCCTTAAAGAGCCTAACGAAATCCAGGCTAAAACAAAAGCGACATGCAAAGCGCCAAGAAACTAAGAAAAGCAAACAATCCTAGAGGCACACAATCATAAAACACATCAAAATTATCCAAACAAATTAATAAATGTCCATAGGCCAACTGCCCTTAATTACAACCCAGGGTCTGCAGAAAATTAAAGTGGCCGGGCACCACTGCCAACAACCCGGATTTCTAATCCTAAGACTGACGCAAGTTATTTTGAGTGGGATACTCTCGGTCTTCATCTTCTTGATCTTCTCTTTCTTAGACTCCTTGGATCTGAGCTTCCTCGGACTCCTTGGACCTCAGCTTCCTTGGACTCCTCGGGTAGTAGAATAATCCAAATTTGGATTCTCAAACAGAAAAGGACTATCCTCATATTGGGTGTCCTTTTCTCTTTGGGCATCCAACCTTTGGATTCTTGTATCCCCACTCAAAATAAACTTTCACAACTCAATACCAAGTTACAAACCATTTACATTAAATGAAAGCAGTAAATCTAGACTCCCCTGTAAGGTTATCCTAATAAAAGTCATCCCAAGCAGTTTAATATATCACAAGCAGTTATAAGAAAATGAAATGCTCATCACAGCCACACTTGGCCATGCTCTTAATTATTTTGAGGGCTAAGCAAGCTCTGGAGCACCTGTAGCAATTTATAATGATTTATTATTTTAGCCCTCATTTATTTAGGGGGGCTGAGCAATTTCTGAAGCACCTGCGTAAAACAGCATTAATATTTAAATGATAATCATTGCCCCCCTTTTATTAGCGCTGCATGAGCATGGCCACCTGTAGAAAATATCATTAGTATCAAGATCGATCCTAACCTATGGGTAGTCTATCGTGCAATCACATCAATTCCCAGAGTGTAGTAAAAGTAAACAAACACACCAATAGTTCAATCACAACATGCAACGAAATCCGAAAAAAGCTCGGCACGCAGCAGAAAAGTAAACACCGGCCTAGCCTAAGTCTAGAAATGGTGCCCTAGCAAACAATCCTACAGTGTGTGTAGAAGCCTATGTGGCAGAGGTAGATCCTATGTTGGGTAGTTAGTCATAATTGCCTACTGTACATGTTTGTTGCGGGTCTGAAGAGGGATTTTATTTAAAGTTTAAATATTAGGGACTTAGGGTCTATTTTAATTAATTTAATGTGTGGCTCCGTTTTAATGCTTAGGATGATGATATTTGAAGTTTAAATTGCCTTAGTGAATTTCAGGAGGTTCGGGGTCCCTACCTACTGAGCTGGGGGGTCCAAAAGGTCACTAGGAGAATTAAGCTAGGTTTGAGATTCCTAACATTTTAGCTAAATATTAGACCTTAGTATGAGTAATTAGACAGTTAGTTTACTGGATTTGGAGTTTCCTACGCAAAGTTACGAATTTTAGAAGTTTCGGATCCTAGACTATCGGCTACGGTTGACCGGAAAGTTGACTTTTTAAATTAAGCTGATTTTTGAAAAATTGATATTTTTAGTAAATTATAGATCTTAATTAGAGTTGAACGCTTTTTTTTTAGTTTACTCAATTTAGAATTTTCTAGAGTTAGTTATGATTTTTTGAAGTTTGGGTATTGGAAGGTCTTTTAGGTTCGAGTTGGGTTTGTTTCCTATTTTTATAACTTCCAGAATTTGAGTTTGTTTTGATGGATTTTATTTATTTAATATTTGATTAAGAGGTGATTAATATTTTAATTAGATTTTAGTTCGAGTTTATGTTCAAATTCTACCTCCTAGTGATTTCGTATGTTGATTATGGCTTGATTGGGAGCTAAGAGTTTTAATGCATTTGATTTAGATTATTATCAATTTTATTGATTAATTATTAATGAATTAAAGCAAACTATCCTTAGGATAACGTGTCACTAAGTTTTCTATGTTTAATGTCTCTATCCTAAAGGAGTATGCATCCTAAGTCTAAGTTTTCTATGACTCGGTCCCTAATTTTTATCCTTAGGTGTCGCTAGTGTTGTAGGTGATGAAATGATCTGTTTCTAACCCTTTAGACACTCGCGTATGTGTAAATGGGCTTAGGGATCTAAAAATAAAATAAGATACGAAAATAATCTAATAATTAAAGTTTCTATAAGGCCCTAAAGGGTAGGAGAGCGTGCAACCATGGGGGCTTCTAAGGGGCTTTCTAAGTTTCAAGAGAACTTACTGCACCGGGGGCTACGACCCGGTGGTTTCACCCGTAGCACCCCCACCGGAATGAATGGGGGTGACTGATTCTCATATCCGCTGTCCCAACTCCTTCATCCAAATAGCTCCCGATGTACCTCGCAAATGATAGAAAGAAAACACACAGGAAGTGAGAGTATGTATTGTTCAAGGGAAAAGCAAGTAAATGAGAATCTAACTAATGAGTAATTCAACATTTGCATCTACCAAACATGTGCATGTCATATTGGAACACAAAGTAGTGTAAGAGATTTCTGATATGAAGCGTAAAGAGAGGTTACACATGAAGCACATAAAAGTCTACTAAATTAGAGCATAGAGATTTGTTATTACATAATACAAAAGAAACTCACACACATAGCATATAAAAGCGTGTTAACATGGGCGAGGAAGATTGTATATAATCACATGAGAGCTTGCTTACATATATATGCAATACATAAAAGTTTATTAGCATGGATATAAATCTTTACATCACGCAATATCGAACATGTATAAAAAAAAAAAATCTATTCAAGAGAGGTAAATTTTGCCCATCATATTGAAACTTCTTCAACCCCCAATCATACAAATAAAAGAATTTACAGCAAAATTCGAACCTTTTTTTTTTAATATAAAATAAATAAATAAGTAATTAACATAAATATTCTGTACAAAATAACTTACGAGCTAGGACTTGATTTAAGGCAATGTCATGATACCGTTGAAGCTTACTAATTAAATATAGGACCAATTATCAAACATTTACAAATCGAAGTAATGTGCACAATTATTTGCGAAGGAAAGGGAATTATAGAGCCTCAAATATAATTAAGCCAAACAAAGATTAATATTTAAATCTCTTCTTCGAGTAAGATTTTAAAAGAGGTAGCACACATACAAAAAAAAAAAAAAAAAAAAAGAAGTATCATAGTATTTCCAGTGAAACAGTAGTTCACCACAAAAGTTTGCATGAATAAAGATCCAAACCCACAACAAATCTCACTATTGCAATGTAAATAAATCATAATTTATGTATTTATACTAAACATAAGTATACATGATGGGTCTCAAATTTTAATGCGAAAGAGTTCAAACATCCTATCAAGTTTGGTTTCCAACTACGAGCAACAAACTATGGATATTTCCTTAGCAACGATTTCCTTACTTGATTTTTATCTTTATTTATCATGTGAGTCTTTTGATACAAGTACTAGATACAAAAGAGAAGTAACTTCAGATTTTTTTGTTTTTTTTTTTTGAGAAAGCAAAGTGAAGAGTTAGGAAGAAATAAAATCTCAAACTGCTATTAATCTCTTCATCTCATTCATTTGTTTCTTCCAACCCAAATTCTATGTTCAATATATTTCCAAGAGAGAACAATCAAGACAAATATGCATGCGAGATTATAAACTTGAATACAAATATTTACCTCATATAGCAATTTTTTGTTTGAGAGATTCACAAACGTGAACTAACAATTTTAAATTCAATTCATGTGTACTTATGATTGAGGTACAAAGATAATTAAATTACATAATGTAATCATGAATCTCTAGATAACATGATACCGTGCATATATATAAGCATATATAGTCTTATAATTTATATAACATATTTATAATTACATACACCAATCATGAATAATAATGGGAAAATGAAATGCAGTACCAACGAAGTTGGGATGCCTGTGCCAAATATGTTAGTGTCATCAAAGCTAAATATATGAGTATACATATCATTCATTGGGATTAGATTCACACATAATTTGGAAAAATCAATATACGCGAAGACGCAAATGTTCTATATAAGTCCCTTACTCTATTCAAACTCATAAGCCTCTCGAAAATATAGATTAGAAGATATAACTTAAAGTAGCTCGAATATATATATCAATACCGGAAATGCTTATTTTAGAGACCCAAATATTTAATCGAGATATGCATAAATATATAAAAACAGCTCATCATATTTACCAACTAAGTCTCTAAACTCCTTTTTTTTTTAATGTACAAAAATATGATATTTAACAACAAATAACATAGGGGTTGTACATTTTTAAACAAACGACGTAACCTTCTAACAAATTTACACAATTAGCGAATCATGGAAGAATTCGTCATCGTAGCTTCTATGACGAACACACATCAATATAAAGTTACAAGCCTTTAGCAAACAGATGCCTCCAAAATCCTCTTGCTGCAAAGAATTTGACATAAAATTGGAACGTCCAAGTAAACAGCCATGTGTAGTCATAATTATTTAATAACATTACAAATAAGGTGCTAGAGAAGCTTTATGCCATTCTTGATGTCTCATGACCAGAATGGGGGAAGAATCAAATGTGCCAATATTATCAACTATTAAAGATACATTAATCAAAGCCTTTGCAAATAGAACAAGCCATAGATTTTTTTCTCTTTTTTTTTTTTTAACATTGCCAACTATCATATCAGCTAAAAGTTATACTAATTTGTAATACAAAATCAAAACCATCACGGATGAAGTTGTAAGCCTTTTCACTTACAATCTTACTTGGGCTTGGGCTTTGACGGATAGGTGATGCATTCCAGACAACAAATTTAGCAAAGCTTATACTTGTCATCTTCTAATGCCTTCACATCTTTAGTTGCTTTCTCCTAATGCTTGCTTTGACGAGGCGAACTAGGGAGATCGGGGGGAGCCCCTTTTTTTGCTTGCTCCTGGACTTTTGCGAACAAAAGGGAGGCTGAGCAGGGTCGCCAAGAGGGGTTTGGCTCTTGTCCGAAGCTTGTGACTACACAAGGACGGAGGAGGCTAGCGCCAGGTTCGGTCCTCGAGAGCAAAGTCAAACGCCGGAGAAGGAAGGAGTTCCGCCTCTCTTGCTTACGGGAGAGAGAGAGAACCGGGAAGGATTAGGATTGGAGTCCTGGAACTCGCGAACAGGGAGTCGAACCTGAAGTCCGGCGGGTTGCTTTCGAACTAGAGCAGGAAGAGGTCAGAGCCGGCCGGAGCAAAGCTGCGGCCTTGGCTAGGTTTCTGCGAATAGAAGCCCAGGTCTCCCTCGGGCTTCCGCTGGGATCCTCCCTCATGTCCGAGACTGCCCGCTCCAAGGTCTCTTCGAGCGCCAATTGCTGGAGTCTTTCCTATCGAGTAAATGCATGCCCCAAATGGGAGAGAAAATTCCGCCACTTTCTCTATTTTGCTTGGACTTTCAAAATCCTGTCATACACGCCCCCGTTAACGGCGCTCAATTGCAGCCGTCGATGTAACTCTGATTTAGGAACAAAATTCAAGCGCATTAAAAAAAAGTCAAATAAATTTTAATTGAAACTAAATTAAATACACTAAATTAAAATCTAGTTCAAAATCAGATATGATTCGAGTCAATTTGGATCCGATCAAATTTAATTAATGACATTAAGCTGAAATAAAATGCAAATTATGTTCGAATCGAACTCGACGAGGCTCAAATAAATTAATTTAGCCCAACAGAAAATAATTATGCCTAATTTGACTCAATTCGAGCTGATGCGAGCCCGAATTGGACTCGAGTTGGTTCAATAAATTTAATGGTATAAAATTGAACCCAAATTGACATCAATCAAAATAAAATCTGATCTGATACGGTCGGTATGTGTTGATCGAAGTTGATCGAGTGCAGTCAAGTCAAATTCAACTCGATCCGCGTCAATTTGAAATCAAATTCTAATTGACGTCGATTCGATTTGAATTCAACTCGTCCAAGCACGATCGAGGGAAAAGCGCTAAAAAAACAAAAAAAATGAGGTCAACACTTAATTACGCTTTAACTGTTATAATGTGATAAAATATCACAAAGCAGTTCATATCACATATCCTGGTTCCGGACGAAATCTTAAATGATTATGACCCCTTATGACTCTCTTTTGTGCTTATAGCACCAAAATATGCTCATATGCATCAGAACATGGCTTATAGCCACCATAACATGCCTTATATGTAATAAAATTTTTTCTGATACAGATAAAATCTCAAAAGATTCTAAACCCTTATCTCCTAGCAGATATAATTCAATCACATATGTCATCACATTATAACAGTTAAAGCGTAATTAGGCTCATATTAGATTTGCACAATTTTCTATAACGGTAGAAAATAGAAAAATACTCCAAAGCAAAATTTACGGTATAAAAATATAACCAAATTATCAGAGATTGTGTAAAATATTATTAAACTGCTTTTAAATATTCAGCAAACTATTTAATAAAAAAATTAGAAATTTAGATCAATTTGTGTGGCTTGCTGAGATATTATAGCTCATTGTGACTTTGCTTCTGATTTTCAGGATCTGAAAAAGAGAAAGAGCTTGTTGATTAGCAGTTCATGATCATATATAAGTTTATAGATATTTTTTTGTTTTGATTTTTGTACAATCACGACTAGTTTATTATTCAATTATGTAGCTTTTGTTCGTAGCCATATACTGTAGTGTAGATATATAATTTGATGAGATGAAAAAAATATTTGGATGAGTTTATTTACAATACTCTGAATATTTTTAGTAGCTCTGTAATCTGTAGTTTATTTAAAATGAAATTTGAAAGAGGATATGAAACATTTCCAAAATTAGTTCTTGAGAATCGTCTGTTACAGCTCAACACGATAAGACTTGTCTTGGTTGGGTTGTGTTGTGACATACTCAATATTGTAATGCTAGTCATTATGATAGTATGTTGCTTATGTCAAACTAAAAAATAACTTAAATTGTTGCAGTACTTCAAACAACACTCAAAACTATTTTAAAACTTGCTCGAGCCTTGCTTCAACCTTGTAATAACCTTGCTCTAACCTTATGTGAACCTTGTCGGATTAAGTTAGAGGCTTGGTCGAACACTGCTTAATTTATTGTTCAAGCCTTCATTTGAATGTGCCTCAAACTTCATTTGAACCATATTTGAACTAGGTTCGAATGAAGATTTGAACTAAGGTTCAAATAAGGACTAATTTTTGTTTACAAGGTACTTCAATAAGTAAGTCACGGATATAATAGGGAGCATTTTTATTTGAAATAAGTTTTCTAACATTTTTCTCCAAAAAACAAACATTTAGAATAATTTTCTTCTTACAAGTATTATGAGACATGTAAAGTCAAATTTCTCAATATTTTAGTACTAAGAAAAGCAAAATTATGTGAAATTTTGATGAGCTCCTTAATTCATCAACAACCATGTTGATTTTTTAACTTGATAATTGAAAGATTATAATTGATAACATTTTAAGACTTGTTATTGTGCAAATACTTTTAATAAAAACCATTAAATCAGAGTATTTTGAAGAAAATGTAGAATAAAATAAATTTTCAGTTTACTAAATTTATTTAATGATTAATAAAATATAAATTTAATTGATTAATTATAAATTTGTTTATCATAAAATTAAATAAACTAATTAATTTAAAATTAATTGTGACAACATTTTATACTAAAATTTTTTCCGTTATTTCATCTAATTAATCCGTTTTGCTTACCATTTATCTTAACTACCCTCTCTTACCTGAAGAAAATCTGATGAATGTCGTCGCGGTGCAGAGGAACCGTCTGAAACGAGGAGGCGTAGAGTCTGCTTTCGGAACTGAGCCTTTACTTTGTTCTACGCACCATAGTTTTTCCCCTTTACTTCAAAGTTCCCTCGATTTGTTCTACGCAACAATCAAAGCATCAACAACATTATCCATTAAATTATTGTTTTGAACAAACGCTGAATCCAAGCTCGAGGGTCCGTAACGGCTCTGCTCGCTGGTAACAAAATCAGGATAAAGGTCGCTGCGAGTGGAGCGCACGAGCGAATTGACTGAGAAGCGGAGCGGCCAGGAGAATCTCTATCCCAATTTTGATAACTCCATCACGCCATCCACGCCTGTCCTCCCGCTTGCTCTCCGCTCTGTTGCTGCTTATCATCACCGACGGCGTTCCTTTCCTTCCTCAGCTTGCTGGAGCGCGGTGTCGCATAAAAGTCAACTTTTCGCCAGCCCCGCGGTCTGAAGGTCCCTCTCTCCCTCTTGATCCATTTCTTCCTCTTCTCCGTCCTTATCACCTCCAGATCAGAGAGGATGAGTTTTCGAGGGGATGATAGCAGTGGGGAGGAGGGTAGGTCAGACCTTCGAAAGCCGTTCCTGCACACGGGAAGCTGGTATAGGATGGGGATGGGATCGCGGCAATCTAGTCTGATGGATAAGCTGGGATCCTCTGCCTCTGTCATCCGCGACTCCTCTATTTCCGTCGTTCTCTGTACTCTCATCGTCGCCCTCGGCCCCATCCAGTTTGGTTTCACTGGCGGCTACTCCTCCCCCACCCAGGAAGACGTCATCCGCGACCTCAATCTTTCACTCTCCGAGGTTCGTTGTCTTGGCTACCTCTTAAGTAAACAATTTCCTTGCTTGTGTATTGATCTGGGCGATGTTGGTGTCAGTTCTCGATCTTCGGCTCTCTATCGAATGTCGGCGCCATGGTTGGGGCTATTGCCAGCGGCCAGATAGCCGAGTACATTGGGCGGAAAGGGGTACGCTTTTAATTCCCCCAACCTAAATCTGGTTCCATTGCTTGGTCTTTGATGAAAAAACAATTGATGGCGGTTTTGTGCAGTCTCTTATGATCGCTTCGATACCTAACATCATTGGTTGGTTGGCTATCTCGTTTGCCAAGGTAATTTTTTTATGCTAATAAGTGCTGTACTGTTGCACTATATCTTCTATTGATGGTTGTTTTTCTGAGAATGTGTTGTAGGACTCCTCGTTCTTGTACATGGGCCGGTTGCTGGAGGGATTCGGGGTTGGTGTGATTTCTTACACGGTATGCGAAGTTTTAATGTTACTATTGATCATTGTTTGGTTGTGTGAGCTGCTCTTTGGATTAATGTCTGGTGGTGTGGGTTTAGGTGCCAGTTTATATAGCAGAGATTGCTCCTCAGAACATGAGAGGAGGGCTTGGTGCTGTCAATCAGGTTGGTTACTACTAGCTCCTTTATTTTTTGTAGAGTATGATTCACTATGTATTCTGATAATGAACTTTGCTTATGCAGCTTTCTGTGACCATAGGCATACTGCTGGCTTACATCCTGGGATTGCTTGTCAATTGGAGAGTGCTTGCAGTGATGGGTAAAAAAAAAAAGGATAATTCTAGTGTTTCGAACCGTTACTGCAGCGCTTCCTCTTCTCATTTAGATTTATCCACCCATTTATCAATAAATTGGAGTTTAGTTGCATCGATTTTGTCCTTAAATTTATGGGACTTAGTAGCAATACTTTTTGAGTTAGATGAAGGATTGTTAGTGAATCATTACACTCAAGGACAACTCAGATAATTGTCTTGACCATGGCTCTTTGTTTCTTTTATTTAGTTGATTGAATTTGAACATAATCCGTAAATATAGACATATATGTACAAGTTTGAACATAATCCGTAAATATAGACATATATTTACAAGTTTATTTATATTTTTGAACGTGCCAATTCGTCTTTGAATAATTATCTTAATATGAATTCAATAAAAATACCAATTTACTGGTTGTTTAATGGCCTATTTGTGAATTTGCTCTTCATTTTTTTTATGACTTTTTCTTCTTAATTTTTTTAGTTTACCACAGTTCAATGCACCTAAAGTGGGACAGATTAATGGACGCATGCTTAAGGAGCAAACTTATTTCTGGGAAAATTCTTGGATGCATGAGTCTATGTTTTTATTTTCTTTTATTAGCCGCATTGAATGCATGTATATTTTTGATGATATGGTTATTTAACTTTGGCTTCGTTTGAGACAACTTCTTAATTTCTTTATAAAACAACTTTTTAGTACAAAAATTTTTTGAAGTAGAAAATTTTCTACTAGGAAGTTATTTTAGAAAATAGTAAGGAAGCTGTCCCAAATGAAGCCTTAGTCATTGCCATCTCATAGTGATTTAGTCAAGCTTGATGGAAAAAAAAGAAGGAAAACGAACAAGTTGAAAAGATTTTGAAATAAGCCTTCTTCAAGCTTAGCTCGGTTTCAACAAGGAAATTAATAAATGAACTTGAATGGGACAGTACATAGCTCAGCTTGGGACATTTGGCTAGTTAATGACAAAATTGAAGAAATCATACGAGGATTCAACTTGATATCTAGAATTCTTCCTGTTTACTTGGCATAGTTTAGCTTCTGTGGAAGTGCCCTTTCATCATAATAATGAATTAACTCTGAATAAGAGGCATTTGTGAAGCTTATGCAAGCGTCAAAAGTTCAATTAATCTGAGGTAGTTCAAATGATTTCTAAGCTTGACAATTTTGCAGGAATCCTTCCGTGCACATTGCTCATACCTGGTCTGTTTTTTATTCCGGAGTCTCCAAGGTGGCTGGTAAGGTCCAATACCACTAGCATTTGCATCAGGAAAAAAAAAACTAACAAAATCCACTTATTATTGTTGTCTGCAATTATCACATCATGGTTTTACAGGCTAAAATGGGAATGATGGAAGATTTTGAAGCATCCCTCCAAGTCTTGAGGGGTTTTGATGCTGATATCACTGTAGAAGTTAATGAAATCAAGGTAGGTACTTTATTTGCTTTTATAAAGTAATAGAACAAAGGCTAGGAGATGTTCAGTGTGCTGGAGGTGTTTGTTATACTCTTACTGTAATTTAACTCAATTATCCAGAGCCCGCTTTGAATGGGATGTAATGGGAAATCTTGACCAAATGTTGCTTCTTTATGAGTTTATTCGTGTTTAAACACTTATGCAAGCACTTACCTTTTGCAGAGGGCTGTTGCATCATCATCAAATAGAAGAACTGCTATACGGTTCCAAGAACTTAAGCAAAGAAAATATAAACTTCCACTTATGGTAATTCTTCTCTTTATTGGTGTTCTTTTATGAATTAACTGCGTTCCTTTTTCTAAATGGAGCGATTGTTTTATTGTGTTTTGCAGATAGGAATTGGTCTTTTAGTGTTGCAACAAGCAAGTGGAATTAATGGCATACTGTTTTATGCTAGCAGTATCTTCAAAGCTGCCGGCAAGTCCTACAGTTTGATCTGCCTTTGCATTCACATTTATATTTTAGAAATGCTTCTCAAGCCGGCTTTTCTTAGACCAAACAACATAAATTTTTTTTTTTTCTCATTTCAGTAAAAAAAAAATGGTATAATAATGCACTACATGATCATTGGGGTTGTTCGATGTTATTCAAAGTTGGCTTGATAAGCATTTTTCTTCCAAAATTTTTTTTTCTTATGGGTTTTGAAGATTGCAACTATAGGTGAGATGATTTCTAGTGCATTCATTTCGATTTTTTTCTTCGCATGCTGCCTCTAAAACATGCTGTATGCAATAATTGCTAAAAATATCATTAAAAGCGTAAATGATTTGATTTTGGACCGATTAAGTCTAGGCTTGAAATCAGATCAAACATACATCAAAGCTGGCTTATGACTCAATTTGATTTGATTTTGAGGCGGCTTGGTTTGAATCAATCCATATTACAGCCAATTTAAAATCAATTATTTTTCATATGTCTATGTGCACTTATGATACCCATATAAATATGGACCTACATATTATTATTTTAAATATTACAATATCTATGATCATGTTTCCAACTGATCTTGAGCTAGCTTAATCCGATCTAGGCCTGATTTGAAATTAGCTCGAAAATCGGAGAAAGCTAAAAATTGGGCTCTTGGCTTGGCTCTTGAAGGAATTTGATCTACAAAAGGATTAGGTAACTTGGTCTTATGACTTTGATATTGAAATTGCCTAGAAATCATAATTTATAATCTTCGATTTGTAGTGAAGCTTGAGATGGGATTTATAGTCTTGCCTTATTAAGGTGGCCTAAGTTCATTTGTGCAGACTAGGTAAGATTTGTATTTGCGGGTGTATGAGAAGAAAATTATTTGTTCTAAAATGATATAAGAAGAAAATGATTTGTTCTAGCATGACAAAGGCAATGAGACCTACAAACCTAGATTTGTAAGGCAGCCTAGGTGAGATTTGATCTTTCTGGGCTTTTATTGAAGTTTAGGTACTTATAAATCTTCTTATTAAATAAGCCAAGTGGGTCGAGATTTATAAGCCTAAGCTTAAGGAAAAAAATTGATGTATATTTTATTACGCTGGTTATAGTAGCATGTAGGGTTGGGCGTTACAATCTTGTCCTATAAACAAGATAACTCTATTAGAATTTATAACCTTAGATTGAGAAAGGCTCATAAAACCGAGTTGATCGATTGATCGAGTTTATAAAACTTGATTTGACTAGATTTGGCCATGTTTGTTCTGATCCAAGGTGTGATATTTGATTACAACAACAACAAGCCTTTATCCCACTATTTGGGGTTGGCTACATGAATCTTTTTTCTCCACTATGTCCTGTTAAAGGTGAGATATTTGATTATTTGGATTATTTCGAAGTTTAGTGACTTACAACTCTTCATAATAGAGAAGCCAATTGGGTTAAGGCTGATAAACCTGAGTTTAAGGAAAAAATCTGATGTATGTTTTATCATTTTGGCTTTAGAGTAGCCAGTAGGGATGGGTCTTGCAATCTGCCATGTAAAAAAAACGAAGCCCAATGGCTAGAATTTACCACATAAGAAAGGCTCATAAGCCTGAGTTGATTGATTTATTGAGCTTATTAAAGCTTGATTTAATTGGATCTGATCATATTTGTTCTGATCCCATAGTATGAGCTTATTGGGAGTTAGCTAACCAACAATGCCTCTATTTAGGTTTTGGATCCAGAGGCACACTATAATGGCCAATAGGCCACACTTTATGATGCACCGACACGGACACGGCGACACGGACACGGGACACGTCATTTTTTAAAAATATAGGACACGGGTGCGGTGTGGACACGACATAATAATTTTTTAATATAATATATAGAAATTAAGGTGACACCATATTAGAAATGGTAAGCAATAATAAATCAATGTCATGAGAACTTGTTTAGCTTATAACATAAAAATATTTAGTACAAAATGTCTAGTACAAGCACAAAAATATAAGCAAAAAATCATTTAGTACAACATGAAGGTTCAACTACTCAATAAAGGGAATGATAGAATTAGATTCAGAGGTTGGTCTTTGGCCTTCATTATCATCATTATTGAATATCATTGCTTCGAACTCTGGTTCATCTAGAGAAAGATTTGCAACCTCCAATAATCCCATATCATCAAGGCACTCGAACCCATCTCCAGCAACATCCCACATCTTGTTATCACCTGTCATATAAAGTGGGGTCTTCCTTGATAGAAGACGAAGATTTGTATGCACATAAACTAAATCTTCAGCTCGTTGTGGAGTTATTTTATTCATCTTCATCGATTGAATAAATGAGTATGTGCTCCAATTTCTCTCACAACAAGAAGAGGATGATACTTGACCAAGAAGTTTTATTGCTATTGTTTGAAGAAGCGGTGCTGAAGCCCCATGAATCAACCACCATATTTTTGGATCCATCCTCCATCTATCAACCAAAGATTCTTGATCACCAAAATCCTCTAAGTATCCAAAGAACTTTGCAAGTTCTATATTAATCTTTCTTCTCTCATCCTCATTTGGAAAATATCGTTTCAAACATATCTTTCTCATATTTGACACTTCTAAATCTTTTTGTGGTGAGACACGTTGAGGGTCTTCTTGAAGCCATTCTTTACTTGAATACTTTCAAATAATACAAAATATATAAAATTATTTATTCATTTACCAAGAAATTTAAAATTAATTTAAAAGATGAATGCAAATGTACCTCGGATTCAATGAATGGGCCAAACAATGCAGAGGTGTGTTGCTTTTGGTCCACCTATCCTCAAGAATGGTATAGACAACGCTTCAAAAACTTAAGTCTTCATTATGTGACTTTCTTTCATATCTGTATATAATTTCTTTCACTTTTGCTAACATAGAGTCCCACATCTCATAAATCAAATGTAGACATGATTTATCTATGTCAGCCTCTCTCAACATGTCATAAATCGGATCAGTGAAAGCCAAAATGTAATCTACATCATCCTATCCCAAATCATCTAAGACCTTTTCTTTCACATACATTGCCTTCCCAACATCATCTTCTCGATAGCAAGACCACTTCTCACTAATCATTATAGATTGAAGAGTATTTTTTATTTGTTTGAATCTTCTCAACATGATTATTACAGAGGCAAAACGAGTTTCAGCAACAGCTAACATTCTCTTTCCCTTTCCAATAATTTTGATCTTATTGCATTGTAGCCAGGTGGAATATAACCTGCAAGGTTGTTATTACATGCAAAAGTGAATGCATTTTTGTAATGAGGATTTCTTGCAAGGTTGAAAGGAAGTCCCGCTGAAAAAAACATCCTTGCAATTTCACCATCCAATTCCTCTCGCTGCTGCATGTTAAAAGCCTTCTCTAAAGCACTACTGACAACTCCTTTTCTTTTCTTTGAATCATATCCTTCACTTCTATATGATAATGAATGATCAACTCTAACAGATGAGGAAGAAATGTGGGATTAACCATGAGTGGATGTCAAATGTATCTCTTTAGGAAGTGCCCTTTTGATCCTAGATTCAGCTTCATCAACTTATCTGTTCAATTCAATCAACTGTGACGTAGTAATCTTAGGACACATTTTAATTCTATGGCTAGAAATCTTAAGTAGATGTGCTTTCACCCTATAATAAGATTCTTTGTAGGTGCCACCACAATAATTGCATTTGAATGACACATTCCCTTCTCTTTCAAATGTTTTTCCTAACTTGGTGACATGAAGCCATAATGGCTTATCTGTTTCTACAGATTTCGCTTTTGAATCTTCGCCTAAACTACTCCCACCAACACTAGAGCTCATTTTGCTTTAAAATGCACTGGTTAAATGGAAGAAATAAAGGCTTAATAAATTTGTCTCAAACTCATTTCAATAAAAACATAAAGCTCTCTCACATTAAAACCACTATTTACTTCAAATTTTTGTTTGGAATTAACATTTCAAGTAAATGAGATAAAAACATAAAGCTCTCTCACATTAAAGCCACTGTTTACTTTAGATTTTTTGTTTGGAATTCACAATGCAAGTAAATAAAGTAAAAGTATGAAGCTTCCTCAATCTTAAGGAAGAAAATCCATGAAGAAAATTTATATATACTCTCTCAAACTTAACAAAGAAAACTCATGAAAAACATTTGCATATATCATCTCAAACTTAAGATAGAAAACTCATGAAGAACATTTGCATATATGATATACCCTTTTCATCTTAAGGAAGAAAATTCAATAAACATACATATACTCTTTGAACCTTTTGATAGTAAACTCTTGAAGATCATTTACATATACTTTTTCATCTTAAGAAAGAAAGCTCATGAATAATATTTGCATATAATTTGTTTTTAAATTTAAGAAAGAAAGTCATAAAGAATAAAACTCATGAGCCTAGACTTTTTTCCAAAATCCAAAGCAAGAACAACCTACAATCTACAACCTAGGGTTTGATTTAGGTAAAAAAAGAACAATCGCACAACCTACAAACTAGGGTTTGATTTAGGTAATTTTTTCCAAAAGCCTAAAACAATCAAAGTACTTAAAAAAAAAAGCTCTTGTGAACACAAATCGACATAATCAATTATGAAATAGCCGGACAAGCGTGTCCGATTAAGTTTTTTTTTTTAAACAGGACACACGAATAACGTGTCCGACACATGTCCCCGTCGTGTCGGATGCGTGTCCGTGTCCTACACACGCCCGACACTGTATTCCCTCTTAAAACGGAGTGTCGGTGCATCATAGGCCACACTCGAGCTTTATTACTTGAACAACTTTTGGGATTAGGATTATGTGATTTCTTTAAGGTGAGGGCCTCTCTCTTCTTGTTGCTCGATTGGGATACTCGAGGGGTAAAGTTAATTATAATCTAAAAATTATTGTATTTTATGAAGTAAACCTTGTCGGTCAAGCAATTTTGAGAAATGCATATTGAACATGTATTTTATAATCATGGCCTTGGCATATGTGCAAGGAGCCAGGGTTTTAATTTCATAATTTTTATATGCAAATTGAATTTTCTATAAATTTATTAATCCAAGAGATTTAAGGGTGATTTGAACCAATGTGAGGTTCATGAAGAGCAAATTGAGGTTCCCTGCCCTTTGTCACAAGAGAGTTCCCTTTCAAATTTGAGAATTTTTTCAAATACGATGAATTTTAAGTGAATGTTTGAAGTTTAAGAGTATTTTGGCAATTCTTATGAGTTTTGATCCTTTCATAGTGATTCAAAAATTCAATGCTATTCAATGCATATCTATAACAGTCCAAACTCTTAACTATCGAGGCATCTTTTGATGTAACAGCCCAAACTCTTAATCAATTTTCATTATAATTTTCTAAATAAAATAGGCTTTTTTATGGATATTTTTTATAATTTTTGAAGTCCCAAAATGATTTATATGAATTTTATGTTGAAAATTGATTAAATTATATAATTATATTAATATAGATATATATAGATGTTTTGAATTCTAGAATTTATTTTCGTTGTTTATTACTGATAGATGAAGTTTGATAGCTCTGGTGTTGTTATTAAAAAATAAAAGAAAGAATTATTTCAAATTAGATTCTGAAGCGTGATAATCTCAAAGTAGGGCTCCCTCAATTTTGAAAAATTTATGATATTTTTAGGCATGTTTCATGAACTTTTCAAGCATCACCTTATTTTTATGTATTTAGTGCATCAAAATATGTGATGCACGGATGCATAGATCTCGAAGCAACCGAGTCAAACCAACAGTCACAAATGGTCACACATGATAATGCTTGACTCAAGAATTGTTATACCACTTTTGATCATTTTCTTAAGTTCCCATTTATTTTAAAATAATTTCTGAATTCTTAGGAATAATGTAGTGTTTATTTGGTGTGCAATAGGACACTAATTTAATTCATTTACTATGTTTGTTCGTTAAAACTGTATAGAATTTGCATAAATATAAGTTTAAATTTTCATGAATCTTTGCAAGTAATTTTATATTTTTATGAATTATATTTTGAGAGTTATTATTTTTTTGAATTTATTAAGGCAAAAGAAATATCCCACATTCTCTTGGGATGTTCCATGGGTTAAGCATAAGTTTATTTCATTAATCAACTTGGCAGCTCATCTACTTACATAATCTTCATCTTGTTAATCGAAGGGTTTGTGATCCTTAGTGCGTACGGACTATCATACTTGGCCATCAAGTCGACAGTTTAGTTCTCTTTGTGCAATACATATCACACTTCAAATTGATCAAATCATATGACTTCTACCGAGATCTTCTAGAGGTACATCTCCAATGTGGTGTCCTTCATTATGCAACTCCCGGAGATCTAGTCTACTATGAGTTGCGAGTTCACATGTAATATTGGACTCTTGATTCACACTATGAGGGTCATCTTCAGTCAGCTAAGCACTGCTTCATATTTAGCTTAGTTATTTATAGCCTCGAATTCTAATCGCATTGTTGTAGTAATGGCCACGCCCTATAAGATGGTTAACAAGATTTTGATCTTGAAATTACTCAAGTGCATCAACTATTTGAAGGGTCTAAGTACCCTCTTAATCATCCAATCAGGCTACTAGTTCGTTGTGGGGGGACTCTTCCAGGGAGTCCCCAAAGATTTAAGCTTTTACGGCCATACAAGAGACATAGTCAATGTCATATTAACTCAGCTCTATCAACCATTTTGTTAACCTTTCGGTTAACTCCATTTTTTGTAGAACTGAGCAGATGGGTTGGTTGTTGATCACCTAGATTTGATTTGCTTGAAAGTTTGGTTTGAGTCTTCTCATGATAATGACCAATCCATCCTATCTTTTACTGGGCACCTTTGCTCTGTGTTATTAAGGGAGCCGCTAACATAGTACACTAGTTATTGGTGGTTCTCTCTATCACAACTCAACCCAACAAGATTTTTATCGTGTTGAGCCGTGGTAGACAAATCATAAGATCTAGTTTTGAAAATATTTCATATTATCTTCTAATATACATTTTAAACAAACAAGAGACTACGGAGTAATTAAAACATCCAGAGTATTGAAAATAAATTTATCCACAAAATCTCTTTCATTTCATCAAAATGTATATACAAGATATACACTATAGTACATTGCTATAGAACAGAGAGCAGAGAAAAATATAATCAAAGCTATCCATGACTGCACAAAAATCAAAATAGAGAAGTACTTATAAACTCAAATTAAATTCTGAAACTGCTAATCAACCGATTCCTTCCTTTTCCCAGATCCTAAAAACTAGAAGCAAAACTAAAGTGAGCTTAAACAGCTCAGCAGGCTACAAATTTTGATTTAAATTTTCAAATAATTCTTTTATTAAATATTTTTTAAAATATTTAAATGCAGTATAATAAATCACCATGTTGAGTAAAATAATAAGGGCATAACAGTTAATCAAACTCAAGTAATATAACACCGAGTAGTCATATAAATTGAAATTCATGCTACAAAAAGTTCATATCAGTTTTCTTCGGACCTAGTCATAATCTCAAAAGACTCTGACCCCTTATGACTCTTTTTGTGCTTATATCAGAACAGCCGTAGGCATTAAAACATGGCTTATACTCATCAAAATATGACTTTTTAGTTACCAGAACATGCCTTAGAGGCACTATATTCCCGGTCAGTCGCCCCTTATATTTTCCGTTATATATATTTTCATATCAAACAATCACATAAGCACATATTTTATCTCATGATAACAATTTAAGCATAATTAGGCAGATTTTATAATTGTATAATTTTCTATAATGATAGTCAACAGAAAATCCTACTAAGTAAAATTCATAGTTTTAAAATATAATCAATTACTAGAAATTGTGTAAACATCATTTTAAGACTTTAATTGTACAACACTATTTTTTAGAGTGCAGATTATTTTTTATTTAATAAAAACCACACAAATTCCAAAACCACCATGAAAAATTTTCAGAAAATTTTCAAAATATTCAAAATTTCAATCTCTATAACATATGAAAGTTATGATGTGAAAATTTTTTCAGTACAAAGTTATCCTCTTTTTTCGGTAACGGAAATATATTTAATCGAAAAATTTAAATTTTTTTTGTATTTTAAAAAATTGAGATAGGCATAATGTGACCTATCTCGATTCATACAATTTTTTGAACTGTGTCTATGGCTAAAAACGAGCCGAAGTGGCTCAAAATCCCATCTTTTTCATCCAAAAATTCCCTTCTCTCTCTACTTGGCTTCATGCAGCACTTGGAATGATTGGAATAGTGGTTTTATTTTATATTTAAAGTGCAGTTAGTGGCCTAGTGCTGTGGCGCTACCACCTAGCGTTGCGGCGCTAGTTTATTTTTTAAAAAAATATAGACTATAGTGCTGAAATATTAGTATTTGGCACCTTGGTGTTGTTGTAGCTCCACGGCGCTCTGACACCTAACATTGTGGCATTCAAATAGAAAAAATTCAAATTTTTTATCAAAATGCACTCCAACCCTTGTGACTCTTTCTAGAACACATGCAAATATTTTTCATACAACAAAGCACTTTCAAATACATGCAAATGGGTTTAAAACATAAAATTTCAAATATTTATCTTTTTTCGATCGGATTAGAATAGGTCAATTTAGATGCTGAACTTAGAGGCATCACACTCTCCTTTCTTATAAGCTTTGAGTTGACGATCATTGTGTGAGTTTTGAGATATATGTATAAGATCTTTGCCGGTTGGGGCTCTCGTGGTCAATAAAGAGGTTAGCAGCTCCAATTTTGCAAATGTCATCTTGCATTTGGGTTTTTGCTTGAATGCCTTCGTCTTCTTGAGTGCCTTGAAGAGCGGGGCACAACATTTGCTCGACCTGGAGATGAAGCTGATGAGCTTTGTCATCTTCTCGGTCAGCCTCTGGATGTTCTTCTTTGTCTTGTGTGACTGTGTTTGGACCTCCGGATTCGGTCGGATGCCTTCAAGGAAAAGCAAACCCTAATAATTTTTTCGAGCTAGCTCCAAATATGCATTTTCTTGAATTGAGCAAATGACATTCACTTTCTTGAATTTGATGCACATTTTACTTTTTCTAGACTCCTTGGCGACCTTTATATTGGATACCCATTTCAGATATATGGCTGTCTGGATTAAGCTAATAAAAAGAAGTTTTTGCTCATCTTCTTGGATCGACAAGGATATGTAGCCACTGGTTTCACTTCTTTTGGTAGAAGACCCAATGTTTTGATCAAATGTGTAGTTGGTGATACCTGTGTTTTGGTCATTCCCACCATCTTAGTAGGTTCTTAAGCAAAGACATCATGGTTAGCTCTTAAAAGATCGATTGTTCTCGTGAAGTAAGTACCTTTGTAGGTGGTGTTGATCTAGAATGTGCGTGTTGAACATTGGATGAGTGATGTGAGTACCTCTTGAACTGCATCCATGATCCAATGGTCCTAGATCTTATTGCCTCCCACCATATCTTTAAGCGTGCACTGCACTTGGACCATGTTCAAGTAACATCTTCAGGAGGGTTCTAGGTCGCCATATACTTAGCCAATGTTGTCTAGTGCTATGAATTTAACATAGAGGTGGTAGTTTGAGATGATTACTTAGAAGGTATTCAACAATAAGCAACCTGAGATGGCTTGATAAGATACAACGCCCAACATATTACAAAGTCTTCTCTTCATATCCATATTCTTTTTGCCACCAAGGGTGACATCTAGGGAGATTAATCCCTTATACATCTTCCATTTCTATGTGAAGTCTACTAAATCACACTTCATGGCATGAAATTTTTGGGGTATCGCCTTATCTAATTGACTAGTTATCATATAACATGTATATTGAGTTGTCAATATCTATGAGGATACACAATACTTAATAATAATAATTGCTGGGATGATGATTGTGTCATATATGTGTTTTGGGTGAACAAAAGGTTTGTTACTGAAAGGTAGAGCATCAAGAGAAAGGCATTGATTAACGTAGTTTTCCTCAACATGTAGCAGATGAAGGCACTTACTTTGCGAGGCTTTGACTTGACAATTCTCAAATTAGTGTCAAGGCACTCGATGATGCACAAACCATCTTTATTTTGTCTATTAGTGTCCAACTAAGTTTGTGACTGTACTCCTTCTTGGCCTGCTCATTTGTGCTCTATGCTAGTGATAGGCATGTTGTTGGTCAGACTAGAAACTATTTTAGATGGCCATCCTCGAGGGGCTTCTCAACATTGTCTTAAGGACTAAACAATCCTTAGTGTCATGATCATTTTCATAGTGATAGATATATCTTTGTCGGTTGTACCACTTTTATCATTGTTGTGGAGGGGCGCTAAACAATAGTTGTAGTTTTTCCCTTATATGACTAAAAAGATCTCATTGATTTGCATGAGCTCTCATAGGGGGAATTTTAGGCCACGAACATTCAAGTGATGTAACTTTTGCTTTCTAGATGGACCAACTTTGTTTGGGTGGCATTCTCATCATGCTGGCAGCTTGCGAATGTATTGGGCTACATCGCATGGGGCTGCCTTAATAATGACCTAGTTTTTTTTTGTTTGTCTGGCTATGTGCATCATTCCAATCCCATTAATCCCGTTGTGGGTCGTGGGAGAACCACTCATCCACATCCATGAATCAAGAGGCTCTTTCTAGCATATCTTCTAGAGTGGTCATATTTTTCTTGGCTAGGGTGTGCTTTTATAGGGAGTTTTGGAGATCTACTGTGAAGGACATTTTTGCCATTTCAGCCTACTAGCTTATGATCCTTCGGGTGGTGAGGATGGACTTGTGCCCATTCTCTCATAGCACTTTCCCTTGCCTGGCACATGGTAGGGTCTCAGCTAATTTTAATGGCCACTTGAAAGTGACGAACTCCGCTACGAACTAGGGCGCAATTCATTGAAGGCAATGATGTTGTTCGATGAAAGCTTAACAAACCTCGGCACAACATCATTTTGTGTAGCGGCGAAAATATGATAATGCTGGTTGGTGAACATGGTGGCCTAGTATCACGACTTCATCAAAGCTTCCAAGATGTTTTATGGGGTTTGTCAACTGCTTGTATTGATATAGTTGCAAGATCTTTAACTTGGTCACGTAATCTATGTAGAATCTTTGTCGACAATATATTATATCTCATACTTTGAGTGAAACCACCATATGGTGTTTCCCAAGGGTTGGCCGCTTGAGCCAGCCCTTTTGTTGGCATCGTTAATTACATTGTCAAAGTTATCTGATACATAATCCCTGAGGCGACGTGAGCAAGAGAAGCTTCCATTATTTTTGAAATGGTCGTAGTACTTGCTAGTGCAGACTGACATAATACTACATTTTGTAGGGTGTCCATTTTATCTAATAGGTTCTAGAGTTGTTCTAGGAGCACCATCATATTTGGTTAAGAAGGCACACCTTCTACATCTTTACTTGAGGCGAAGGCGGAAGTCATGGTGGTGGGCGATGGTTGCCGTGATTTGAAAGATCATTCATCAAATTTTTTTCGACTAGAATGAAAAGATCTTTGTAAGAGGAGCAAAAATATGTCAATGAGTAAAAGTCATTAACATGAACTTGATCAAGATATAAGCTTAAACCTCCCCAACTTGCAATTAGAGGAGGAAGGAAAGATCTATGAGCTAGATTACTTGAGTTGATGGAGATGAGCACTCAGAATAGATGAAACCAAGAACAAAAAAGTATGAGTGGGTTGACGTTCGTTGCCTACATGCCCACTTTGGAAATTTTGCTAGTTCTATTGCAATCAAAATTCCCCAAATGATTGGATACCCCCATCTAACTCACTCTCCCTCCCCTTTATAATACATTCTTTTTACCGCGCTTAGTGGCTGAGATGTTTGCAAGTCGTGCTAGTCATGTAGATTGGAGATCGTGGAGGTGAAACCAACCCAACGTGCCATTGTAGGCGGTTGTTGGATTCATTAGGTTTGGGTCACCCAGAGTTAGAAGTTCAGTTGATCAATAGTATGGGCGAATGGCCATTAGTTGGCCCAGGTGGCCTTGATTCAAAGCTGGGCAGGGAATCGAACAAATTTGATAATTTTGACGAATTCGATAGGGTCTAAGTGTTGAATTGGAGATGATCCTAATTAAGTGCAAAAAAACTAGGTGTTACATCCTTGTTAAAAGCAACTTACTAACTTAGCAATATGTTAGTTGTGATATCCCAAGAAAAAAACATCAACAAACATAACTCCATATCATAGGCGGAGTCATCCGAAAGAATGCTTCATGGATATCAGGAGGGAATTTTGAAGAAGGGCTACAACCATTGTTGACATCTTATTCTTTCTATTAATATTACAAAGCGCCTTTAAAGAAAATGAAGACTACTTCATCTAGGATGGCCGATGACGTTAGGGCATAAATGAGCTTCTTTAATGAGGGAATTTATGGCTCATAGGTAGAATAATGGCGTGATACTTGGGCAACATCATCATGGTAATGTTATAGCTTGATGGTGCTCGTCGGAGGATGGGGAGGCTAGGCGGTAGCCCATTAGCACTCTTCCTAGATCTTCTAGTGTGTGGACCTTCCTTTAGCATAAACTCCTCATTAATGGTTAGTTGTGGGTGGCAAAAGAGCTATGTTTGAAATTTTGACACGTCATTTGTGCTGTCAAAGGGAGTTTGCTGGTGATGACAAGCTGTGTAGAGGGGCTCGACCACCTCCGCAAAGGACGGCGAGGCCATCAGAGGCCACCATGAATGTCAGTGGGAGACAAAGGTGAACCGACAGTGGTTTCAAGCAAATTTTTAAGCCACAACTGATGCAGAGCATCCTATGAATACCGTCAGACTAGCATACCGGCTAAGCTGTCTCTCCACTACTTATTACCTTTCTGTCATAGCTTTCTCTCCACCACTTATTTCCTTTTTGTTATCATTGTACAAAAGGTTACTTATTACCTTTATTAGTTTTTATAGCAAAGTGATTACAAGCAGGATATATAAGTTGCTGTGTTTACAAAGAGATAAGAAGAATAGAATACAAGGTTTTCTGCTTAGAAGAATTGTTCATTAGTTTTATTTCTGTTCTGTTAGCTTGATCTGTGCAGACCCTTTGTCGACTACCACATTAGGATTGGTATCAAAGCCTGGAGCTCGAGAGGAATGGCAGAAAGCAGCAGACCTGTGAACAACGACGAAGACCATAATCTCGAAGCCTTGTGGGCAGCACACACGAGTATGGTTCGACAGTTCGTTGATTTCATTTTGGAGTTTCACCAATTCTCTGTGGAGGTGCGTAGAGACATACAACTTTGCAAAACTGGTTCAGGACTACAACAACCCACGTAATACCTTCCTGACAATCATACCAGCTGGTCGGCGGGAATAGAGTTTCAACCGTGACAGGAGACCAATTCTTGTTTCAGGTCCTAAAATTACTGACTCATAATAAGAAATGGGACATACAAACATCCTTGACACTACAGATTTTGAAAATGAAAACCGTTTAGATGATGTATCCAGGCATAGACGATCAGTAATATGCGACCGACCTCAGAGTGACTTTCAGATGAAGCTTGTGATAGGAAATACTTGAGTTCGCAAGTAACCCAAAGGGAATACTTGAGTTCGCAAGCAAACCTATCACTAATTGGAGGAAAAACAGTAAAATTCACCACAAAATCTGAGAGAAAATCAATATAAAAGATAGATTGCGATCTTGGGAAATAAGCAAAACAACATTCAAAGCAAGATACAAGAGATCCTCAATTCGAGAGGAGGATCGTCTCTCCGAAATCTCTAGACAAGGTTGTCTAGAGCCCAAGCCTCCAAGAAACCCTAATTCTCTCCAAACATAACATAACCTCCTCTAATCTCTCTCCCCCCTCTAATACAAAAGATTTCCTAATTAAATTTCCCTCCCAAAGCCCTAGCCGCCCCCTCCTAATTGATTTGAATTTGTTTAAGTGCGTGGGACCCACCCATTGGGCGGAACAGATGGGGAGGAGGCGGACTGGTTCCGCCTCCTGTACACTTGCTGAATCGGCCCCTTGGCCGGCTGGGTCGGTTCAGCCTGAACTGGCTTATCAGCTTGACATACAATTTTTTGATGGAAAACTGCACATCGAAGACTACTTAGATTGGGAACGTGCGGTGGAAATCTTCTTTGAATACATGGAAATTGAGCTGGAGAAGCCAGTCAAATACGTGGCGTGTAAACTCAAGGGAGGCGCAGGAGCTTGGTGGTTACAAGTATTACAAATTCACTGGCATGAAGGAAGGGGCAAGGTTCGTAGCTGGTTTCGCATGAAACAATAGCTTTGCGCTCATTTCTTACCTACGGATTACGAGTAAATGCTATATCCGAAGTATCAACATTGTGTCCACGGGATGAGGACTATTAATGAATATACGGAAGAGTTTTATCGATTAAGTGCAAGAAATAATCCTAATGAGAGTGTGAATTAGTTAGTTGCAAGGTACATTGGAGGGCTCAAGGATGCTATTCAAGACAAATTAGATTTAAATTCTATTTGGTCTCTTTCACAGGCTGTCAATTTTGCTTTAAAGGTTGAAACCCAATTCAATAGGCATTCGAAAACTATAGCAGAACGTCGTCACTCTTCAGAGTTTGTGGCTGATCTGCACAAGCAACCGTCCGGTTCAGGAAGGCTGCAGCAAACACACTCACCCAATGTCAAAACCTACCAATAACAGCTAACACATCTCAGGATCCAAGATTGCAACAAAAAAGTTCAAGGGACAAGTGAAGGACAATCCATATTCCAAGCCAACAAATTTGAAATGCTTTAGATGTTTACAGCAAAGTCACAAATCGAATGAATGCCCAAGTTGTCCTTAGCTGTAGTTACTTGAACTTGAAGAGGGTGAGGTTGAACAAGTTGTGGAAGAGGAGGATGTCGTCGCTAATGTGGGTGAACTGCTCGTTTGTGTGCCGCAGAAACTGCTTTTACCCCCTCGGTTGCCAGTTAACTCACAGCGCAATCCTATTTCAAGACACTTTGTACTATCAGTGACAAAGTTTGTGATCTTCTTATTGATAGTGGTTGTATAGAAAATACTATATCACGTTCTATGGTGCAGGCATTGCAGCTAAAGACCACAAAGAATCCACATCTCTATAAGATTAGCTGGGTGAAACGTGGAATGGAAATTCTAGTCACTAAAATGTGCCGAGTGACTTTCTCAATTGGGAAACAATATGTATGTGAGGTTTTATATGATGTACTCGATATAGACATATGACATCTCATTTTAGGAAGGCCATGGAAGTTTGATGTGGGGGTTACATATGACTGCAAGGCCAGCGTTTACTCGTTTGAATGGAAATGAAGGCGTTTACATTTGATATTGAATGTTACTGAGCACAAAACATAACTTGCCAAAGGGAAAGCTGTTATGCACATTGTTTCTAGCTCCACACTAGTACAATCCCGAGATGAGAATTCTTTTATATTAACCTTGGTTGTCAAAGAGTACATTCCTATTAACAATGACGTTACAACCCTTCCTACAGCAATTCAATCTCCTTTTGATGACTACCGTGACATTGGACCTGAATCCTTACTATCTACACTTCCACTGCTCAGTGCCCTTCAGCATCAAAGAGACTTCATTCCAGGGGCTACCCAATCTTCCTCACTACAAAATGAGCCCAAAAGAACATGCAATTTTACAAGAATGTTGATGATTTGTTAGAAAAATAATTTATTCAACCAAGTCTCAGCCCTTGTACTATACTAGCATTACTCATTCCTAAAAAGGATGGCACTTTGTGTATGTGTGTGGACAGCAGAGCTATCAACAAGATAACAACCAAATTTCACTTTCCTATGCATAAAGTAGATGAACTGTTGGACAAACTGCCGGGGGCCACTGTCTCCTCCAAATTAGATCTCCGCAGTGGTTATCACCAAATCAGAATTTTTCCAATAGACGAGTGGAAGATAACCTTTAAAACCAAGCAAGGTCTCTATGAATTGAAAGTTTTACCTTTTGGTCTTTGCAATGCACCATCCATGTTCATGCGCTTAATGAATGAATTCTTCAAACCATTCTTAGGCAAATTCTGCATTGCTTATTCGGCGATATACTTGTATATAGCCCACATCTGAACAACATATGCAACATCTCACCGAGATTTTCAAAACTTTGAGGGCTCACAAACTCTACTTAAATCTTCCCAAATGTGATTTTGTTGTTTCCAAAGTCTATTTTTTGGGCTTTGTTATCTCTGGTGATAGGGCCCAAGTAGATCAACGCAAGATTTCCGCAATAGTAGATTGGCCGGTACCAAGCTCTTTTTTGAAATCAAAAGTTTTTTGGATTTAGCTAACTTCTACCGGCGATTTATTCTTGGTTTCAACATTATAGCTGCCCCACTCACAAATTGTTTAAAGCCGAAACATTTTCATTGGTAGGAAGATCAATAACGCAGTTTTGATTCTCTAAAATTAAAGTTGAGCTCAACACCGATTCTAACTCTTCCTAATTTTGCAAACCTCATCCTCGGTTGGCATTGGTGCAGTCCTTACTCAAGATACTAAACCCATTGAATTCTTTAGTGAGAAATTGTGTGCTACCCGTCAATATTGGTCAGTTTATGAACAAGAGTTTTTTGCTATAGTTCGTGCTCTTAAATAGTGGGAACACTACCTGCTTCATCATGATTTTGTTCTTAGCAGTGACCATCAAGCATTTCAACACACCATTAACAAAATGCATGCTCACTTGATCCTTTTCTTAAAAAATTTTCTTTTGTTTTGAAACACAAGTCAGGCACACAAAATCGAGTAGCTGATGCTCTTAGTCATCGTTCTATTCTTTTGGTTCAACTGCAAACCGAACTCATAGGCCTAGAATGTCTAAAAGACCTGTAGGTGACTGATCCTAATTTTGACAAAATATGGGACACTTGTTTCAACACCAAAACAACCACTGAATTTTCAATTCAATATGGGTTTTTATTCAAAAACTCATTGCTTTGTATTCCACAATCATCTTGGCACCATCAGCTCATTAAAGAGGTACATTATGGAGGTTTAGCAGCACACGTTGGAAGGGAAAAAACTATTCAACAATTGCAAAGCAGATTTTATTGGCCGCAGCTTCGTCGAGACACAACTCGCATGATTGAACGATGCTCCGTTTTTCAATTGTACAAAGGAGGGGGACAAAATACAGGTTTGTATCTTCCCTTACCCGTCCCAGATTCCATATGGGATGACCTCAGTCTAGATTTTTTCTCGGCCTACCTCGCACCAAATTTGGTCACAATTCTATCATGGTAGTGGTCGATTGCTTCTCCAAAATGACACATTTTATTCCTTGCAAAAAAACACTTGATGCTTTACACATCGCTCACTTGTTCTTTCACGAGATTGTCCGTCTTCACGGCATTCCCCGTAGTTTAACTTCAGATAGAGACGCCAAATTTATTAGCCATTTTTTCTGAGAATTGTGGAAGAGAATGAAAACTGAAATACAACTAAGTTCGGCCTATCACCCTCAAACTGATGGCCAAACCAAAGTCGTCAATCGTACCCTTGACAACATGCTACATTGCCTTGTTCAAGATAGGCCAAAATCCTGGGATGAAATGCTCGGCTAGGCCGAATTTGCCTACAATCTCATGCCTAACCGTTCAACTGGTAGGTGTCCCTTTAGCATTGTTTATACTAAAATTCCAAACCATATTGTAGATGTGGCTGTTTTACACAAATGCAAGAGCAAATCAACAGGAACCTTATCTGATAAAGCTACAACAATAATCGACGAGGTGTGCCAACACCTTCTTGAATCTAATTCCAAATACAAAACACTAGCTGTTACGCATCGTTGTTTCCAACTGTTTAGTCCGAGTGAGTTAGTTTTGGTCAGGCTCCATTGTGACCGTTTTGCTCTAGGTACGTACTCCAAATTGAGCAAAAGAAAAATTGGGTCTATTCCTATTCTAAAGAAAATTAATGACAACACATATATTGTGGATCTCCCATCCCACATCAACACCCGTCAGCCTTCAATGTATTTGATATTTACCCTTATTTTCCACCGGACGATGCTCACGCCACTTCTAACTCGTTGGAATCGAGTTCTTCAGATGCAGGGGACACCTGATGCAGAGCATCCTGTGAATACCGCTGGACTAGTATACTGTATAACCTTTTTCTCTGCTACTTATTACCTTTCTGTCATAGCTTTCTCTCCACTACTTATTTCCTTTCTGTTATCATTATTACAAAAATGTTACTTATTACTTTTATTAGTTTTTATAGCAAAGTGATTACAAGCAGCATATATAAGCTACTGTGTTTACAAAGAGAGAAGAAGAATAGAATACAAAGCTTTCTGCTTAGATCCTTAGGATCAAGCTAACAGAACATAAATAAAACAATGAACAATTCTTCTAAGCATAAAGCTTTGTACTCTATTCTTCTCTCTTTGTAAACACAACAGCTTATATATACTGCTTATAATCACTTTGGTAATAAGTAACCTTTTTGTACTATGATAATTGAAAGGAAATAAGTGGTGGAGAGAAAGCTACAACAAAAGGTAATAAGTAGTGGAGAAACAACTTAGATGGTATGCTAGTCTGGCGGTATTCATAGGATGCTATGCAATCTGCATCAACAGCGATGGTTGGCTTGCCTTGTATTCCTCTCAAGTAGTTTGAAGAAATACTGTGCAACACTTTCTAATATAATGCTATATTTATTCTGTTGTTTTGGTTGTTAAACTAATGTGACACGCTGCCCATATGGGGAATGATGTTTGGCTTTTGGTTTGGAGAGAAATCTTGTGACTGGTTATGATTAGTTGAATCCATTTAAATGAATCCTATATTACTTATCCCTTTAATTATAACGCAAAAAAACACTCTAATTTGAATTGCTTTTACCAAGTCAAAGGTTCAATAGGCATTTCAGTGCAGCTGTTTGTAGAGTTGCATTGCATTGTGTCTTTACAATTGGTGTTGAGTGGAAATTAGTTGAGGAAGTGGCATTAAGCTGACTGGACTTCATAGTCCTCCCTTCACCAAGCCTAAATACGGGTTTGAAGCAGGCCTCACAGTTCATTCACGTTTTCTTGCAACTCCAAAAGCGATGCAGGTACTTAAAGGCGATTGCTATCCCTCGTTGAAAGAGGAGCGTTGAAGTCACTGTGAGTGGCGGACTGAGAGCTCCGTTGACGGGCTTCTCTTTAGGAGTTTAGAGTTTTTGTGGGCATTATGACAACATTTAGTGGCCATGGGCCACGACAATTGCTTTTCTTTTTGTACATACTGCAGGCAATTTCAGATGAATTGGCAACCTTTGTGGCCATAAGGGATTGAGAGAGAGAGAGAGAGAGTGAGTTTTGGTTTGAGTTTACTGTAAACTTGTTGGAGTTTGGACCACCACTGTAGGCAAATTTCTGACTTGTCGGAATTCTGGAAGACCATTACACTCACCCTTGCAAGATGACCCTCACCTCGTCAGTCAACCTTTATGTGCGTTACAAGGCTAATGTGGGCTTATAAAGGAGGAAGAGGTTGTGGGTGGCTGCTTATGGATGGTGCTCTAGCGGGAAACTTTTGAGCATGTGCTTGGAGCGGATGAGAGCTATTGAGCACTCGTTTGGAAGGCTTCTAGTGGGATCGAGGCAGTAGAGAATTGGTTTAGGATGCCTTGTGCATGTTTTAGAAGGAGAAAAAAAAAAATGAAGAAAAATTTGCAAGTCGCTAATCCTTTCTTTTTTAGTACAAGCATCTCATTGACGTAGAGGGAAGGAGGTAATCGGAAGCTTACAGGTCGCTGTGTTGTCATCACACTGCTTGATATGGCAAGGAACACAGATGGAAGCATTAGTGGTGAAGCAAAAAAAGAAAAAAGGACTTATGTCAGCTGAATTAGGCTCTATAGTTGCCTCCATTCAGTCATTGGCTTCATTTCTTCTGATCTGTGCTCCGCTCAATTTGTCATAAGTTCAAACTAATTTTTGATTAATTTTGATAATACCTCAATCAGTTCTTTGAGGCTTGTGTCTGTTAGTTACCTATTCAGCAAAACTGCAACCAACAGAAACTACTTCAGCAAACCGCATATGGCAGTTTTCAGCAACCTGAAGCCCACTACTTGTTCTCTGCGGTTGCCTGTAACCAATTCCATTCCCACCATAGATGTAAACTAGATGGCTGCATCTCCACTTATCCAAAACTGCTGTTTTGCACTTTATATATACATGTATAGACTCAATTGTAGTGTGTGAACAAATATATTCTCTGTATCTATTATCTTCATTAATACAAACTTCAGATTTCTCTCATGGCATCAGAGCCGTATGCTTAACAGCTTCTTCTTCTTCCCCTCACCATGGAAACAACAGTGCTTCCTCGACTCTTCTACCAGTCTTGACAACTACCTTTCCCATGGCAGATTCGACCATCCCTGCTTCCCTCAAATTTCTTATGTCCAATCTCAAACATATTGTCAATATTCAACTCACTAATGACAATTTTCCAATTTGGAAACTCCAGATTTTGAAGTTGTTTACAGCCAATGGTTTCGTCAGTTTTTTAACTGGCTCTCAAACTTGCCCTTCCAAATATCACACTTCACCTGCTGGTGATCTTCTTCCAAATCCAGAATATAATTCATGGCAGTTTTTGGATCAAAATCTTGCCTCATCTCTGTTCTCTACTATAGCACCCTCTATACTTCCCTACATTCTTAATTTGCAAACTACTCATGACATATGAACCACTCTTGAAAAGCATCTTCAACCATCAAATCGTTCTAGGATGATACAACTCAAAAATAAACTTCATCATATTTAGATGAAAGACCTCTCTATGACGCAATATCTCTCCAATATTAAAGCCTTGGTGGACAACATTGTTGCTGCTGGTTCACATCTTGATCCTGAAGATGTCATCCTCTACACTATCAATTGCTTACCTCCCTCCTATCAAGCTTTCAAAACAGCCATTCGTACTAGTCTTACTCCAATAAGTCTTGATGACTGATACTCACTTCTTTGTAGTGAAGAGGTCAATTTTCAGAACGACTCCATCAAACTTTCTGCATCTATTCCTGACCAGCTTGCTCTTGCAACTCGAGGTTGCTTCTCCCATTCTGGTCCTGGTCGCTTAGCTTCTCGAGGTCGTTCGTCTGCTACTAGGGGCTCTTGTTTTGCTTCAAATTACTGCCCCACTTGTCAAATCTGTGATAAACTGGGCCACTCAGCATTCACTTGTTGGCGTCGGTCCAACCTGGACTATCAACCCAACAACTCTTCCAACACAGGTTTCTTTACACAACAACAACAACAACCTTCAAGCGACTGGTACCTCGATTCAGGAGCCTCATCCCACCTCACAGTAGATATATCCCACATTCAGTATCCATTGCCATATTCAGGATCATAATCTATTTCTATTGCCAATGACATAGTGGTCATGGTCTCTTACCAACTCTAGTTTCTAACCGTAAGCTTAAACTCCAAAATCTACTTCATAATCCTGCTCTAACTCACAATCTTCTTTCCATACACAAACTTACTTTTGATAGTAATTGTTCAATTTGATGCTTCCGGTTTCCAAATCAAGGGTCAAATGACCAATCAAGTCCTCCTCCAAGGTTGCAGCCGTAACGATCTCTATCCCCTTTCCTTGAGACAATCACAAGCTGTCAAAGCTCTTCACTCCCAGACCACCTTAGCCTCTACTTACATGCTTGTTTTGGACATCCCCATCATCATATATTACATACTCTAGCTAAATTACATCCTAACTTATGTTTTTCTTCATGTTCTTTTCTATGTATTTCCTGTAATGTGGCGAAAAGTCACAAATTTAACTTTTCCACAACGTTCAGAATATAGTTCCAAACCTTTTGATCTAATTCATACAAATGTATGAGGTCCAGAACTTGTTATGTCTTTAAATGGATACAAATATTATGTTCTTTTCGTAGATGAATATTTCAGATTCTGCCGGCTCTTTCCTATACATACTAAAGCTGAAACATGCCAAATTTTAGACTTTCACTCTAATGATTGAAAATTATTTCAATGCCAAAATTAAGACACTTCGCTCACATTCTGGTGGTGAACACTTATCTTACAATTTTAAACAATTTATGTTTAACCATGGTATCACTCATCAATTTAGCTGTCCATACACACTGGAACAAAATGGTCTTTCCGAATGCAAGCATCAACATCTACTGGACCCGACTCGTGCTCTTCTACATGCTGCTCATCTTCCACCAAAATTTTGGACCGAAGCTCTTCTCATAGCAAATTACTTAATTAATCGTCTACCTTCAAAAGCACTTCATATTCATGTTATTTACCAACTTCTTTACAAAAAATCAGCCTCCTATGATCATCTTAAGACATTCAGCTATCTATGCTTCCCATAGTTAGCACCTCTAGCCTCCAACAAACTTCTTCCTCGCTCTAGTGCATGTATCTTCCTTAACTACTCAGCATCTCACAAGGGTTATCACTGCTACAACTTACAAACTGGTTGCATTTATATCGCCCGCCATGTTGTCTTTCACGAAGACAATTTTCTTTATCCTCGGGCCCCACTGCAAACATCACTTGCTGCTACTCCCTCATTGTCTTCTCCTCTTATGCTTATACCACTCTCCACTCTTCCAAACTCTTCTTCTGCTCCATCTGACATTCCATTAACCTCGTCTCCACCAAATACGACTCCTAATTTACCACACTCGTCACCCTCCATGAACCATCCATAGATACCAGTACTTCCCCACCTATTCTTGAAACACTTCCTCCACCTTCTCATCCCATGCTCACTTGATTCAAAACTGGTCACCTCAAACCCATTCAAAAAACTCACACTCATGGCTTCTGCTCCACCCACTCCACTCCCGCCTATTATACTCAAGCGGCTAAGCACTCTCATTGGCGTCGTGCTATGTCTGATGAATTCTATGCCTTACAACAACAAAGTACCTGGACATTGGTACGTTTGCCACCAACATAAACTATTCTTGGTTGTCGCTGGACATATAAAATTAAGTTATATTCTGATGGCACGATTGCTCATCATAAGGCCAAACTTGTTGCTCAAGGCTTCAATGAAGAATACGAGATTGATTATAATGAAACTTTTAGTCCCGTCGCCTACTATTCGGATCTTGCTTACTATTACTCTCCATCACAAATGGTCCATTCTTCAGCTTGACGTCTTCAATGTTTTGTCCATGGTCCCCTCAATGAGGATGCCTACATGCACCAAAACCACTCGGGTTTCGTGACTCGCAAGCATCCCAACTTTGTTTGCAAAC